>JAVTVY010025290.1:0-100074 GCA_036873755.1 Hanleya hanleyi
GCACGCATCTTTGCAGCCCTCGCAATTCACTGCAGCAATCGGCACTGCCGCAGAGTTTGCCGCAGTAAAACCGTCCATCCACGGCAAAAAAAATGCCGCAGACGTCTGATTTTCCGATTTGAAAAATTATCGTGGAGCCAATGTTTTTATCAGATGGGCATTGTAATTTGAACAAGTGAACATATTATAAAAAAACAAGACGCAATCGAGCGTAGGTGTAAGCCGGTTTCATGGAGGTTCCCATTCCAATTGTTCACATCACAATGCATTGCGTGCTAAAGGCGGGGTAGCCAAATGCTGAACACGCTGCAAGCGAGAAATCTAGGTCAGTCTAACCGCGGGAAATCCACGCCTCTGGTGAAAGTGAAAGCTTTGACAGTCAGCCAAAACTGAAAGTACAGGCAGGGAGGCTGCCGCGATGGTGAAGAAAAAGACCGTAGACGGTTGGGGGCTCACATAACCCCATCGACAACTCGCCAATGGCGACTAAAAAATGACAACTGGCGACGGAATTGTTCAGTTACTCGCCAATGTGTCGATTAAAAAATAGAGTAAATCGCCAAAGTGGCGAGTGAATATTTGTTACATGAAGTGTTTAGTCGCCAAAGTAATTTTGTGTTTAGTTTATCAGGCAGCGAAATCCGAGCAGGCCGAAAATTAGCTAAATAATATATAGCCCTCTAGTATGAGGGCTATATATTATTTAGCTAGCCGAAAATGTACAGGAAATAATGACAGAGAATAATGTCGACGATATACAGACATGGGGAAATCTTAGTCTATTTACAGACCGCACATGGTCTGATGTAATATCTGGGATACCTGACCAAATTATATTTTGACTGGGCACGTGAAACCATGTGCAGGCTGGCATGGACGAGTCTATTTTGCGTGACACAATAAGATCATGTGCTCGCCCCAGAAAAGGTAATTCGCGACCCGCTGACTGTTCTCAGCCAATGAAATCATCGTAGTAAAAACTTCACGTAAACAAATTTTATGAAACAAACTTGGCGGGAATTTGCAAGGTCAATAGTTGAAACGGCCTGTCCCATTCCAGTGCAAAGAGGTGATACGCCTAAAAGCACGACATGTGCGTTTTGACTTCAGTGTCTTCAGTCACATCAGCTCAGTAATTTGGTATGCGTAACCGACACACGAATGATCGTCTCGTTCACGCAAACTGTCGAGACGAGGGTACTCTGCATATGTTTTTTTTTTCTCTCTCGTTTTTCAAACTAACAATGGATTATCATGTTGTTGGAAACAAGTCTGTCATTTTATTACATGGAAACGTCGTTCTGGATTGACGAGTGAATAAAACGCCAGCATCAATGTCTATTGACATCTCCCCGTAGCTGAAATGAAATACTCAACTGCTCCCATGCTGTAGTCAAAATGTATGGGACAAGTCCAGCAGGTCTGAAGAAATGAAATAATGGCTCCCTCGACAAAGGAGTTGTGCACAAACTAACTATTACGCCAAATCCCTGAAAGGGACAAGCAGTGGAAAACACTTATGGTCAATTCCATGCTACTTGGACAAATAGCAAAAAATAAAAGTTTCTTAAATATGCTATTTGGTGATCAATTATTATTGTTGGTGTTTTACTTGGCATACATTTAAATTTTCGCATAAATAGCTCCAGCACAGATTAAAGCATTTTTTAAACCCAATAAGGAATTTTCATTTTTTGGACGGATATTAAACTCTAAATTGCCCTAATTGTTTTCCTGTGTTGTAGTAATTGTAATTGAGAAAACTGTTAATATTTCTAACCAATGGACCATTGTGACTTGTCAAAAGTCATTGGCTTTCATGAGTCTTAAGTAAATAATGTCACTGAAGCCAAATGTTAACCCAAGTTGTGCTGATGTAACGTGAGTGACAAAATATGCATTTCTTTTGACTATCTCTTCAACAGTTTTTAATTCAATTTAGCTGCTTTCATCTCAGCATCTGTCAGGTATTTAGAACATATATACAAAGAATTGTGATCATACACTTGACACTTAGTGCTAGTCAGCTCACTGAAGTTGGTAACGTGAGTGACAATATGTAACGTGAGTGACAGAAGATGGCTGAAGTCACTGATGTCATCAATTGCAATTGGTGCAATAATAGGGGTGTAGAACATTTCGTTCTCTCTTAGAGGCTTTGCAGATCGAAGCACTACCTTCTTGGTAGCTACAAACAACTTGACAGAACTGATTTAAGACCTCCTATAATTACTTGAGGTTCATAAAATCCATGTCCAGAAGAGATTTTTGGATGCTGAAATGATATGTCCAAGAATGGTTTCAAATAATATCTTTTAATACAGAAACATAAGAAAGAATTATATATCCAGTCAAATAGTTCTTTGATGACCTAATGAACTAGAAATATCACACAAAATAAGGAATCAAATTATTAGGAGAGGCACCTGAAGTTAGTACATGTAAGATACCAAGAGAAAAACGTCTGATACTGGAATCACTGTTTGGGCTGAGACAGCCATGTGAAATAGGCAGGAGTTGTATTTCCGAAATAGGGTGGTCATAAGACTGAAGTTAAACATCACGATCGCTAAAAGGGAGTATCATCAAAAGTCAAATTTAGTAGGCAGTATAGGCATACTTTCAGCATTTCCTTAGAAATAATATAAGGGCTGCAAATATGGGATTCGAACTTGGGGTTACTTTCGAAGCGCTATACACAAGGATGTGTTAGAGTTCCCTTAGTTGAATACAGGAAGTATCAGTTGAAGTAAGCAGCAGGCAAACTTTTCAGTACTTTTTCAAGAAATGTTAAGGCAGCAAATACTGTCAAACCTGGGGAATCGGACATAGGGTTAGTTCCGAACTGCTAAATGCAAAACCATGTTAGGGTTATAGTTTCCTTAGGTGAACACCTAGGGAGTATCACTTATAGTAAGCAGTAGATGGTCAAATCTGAGACACACTGTTTACTACACCAGGGAACAAATTATGAGGAAGTTCTGTTGAGCAACCCAGTCCCTGTGGATATTTCACATTTTCAGACTGGCATTGAATAGACAGAGCTACATTACTTGATCATAATAATCTTGGATTCAAAGAGATTTCATTAAGCAACAGATGTTAAATGCATTCCCACTTGTGTGTTCAAATTTGTGCAACAACTCGAAAAGGATCTAGTTCAGTTTGACAAATCAATTATACTGTTCAAATGTTGCCAACATTTTGAGGAAATACTGAATACATGAGCAGTGTGCCTAACGTCACAGGACCTACGAAGTACAGTACGCATTAGGACTCGAACGCGAACTGAACTCTTGGAAATCCCCACCCCCAGTTGAAATCCTGCCTATATTAAGATGGGCACCGCCCAAGTCAGAATCGCCAGTGATTTTCATCAAAAATCACCAGAAATTTCCATCAAAAGTAGGTCAGCTCAGAACTTGTTGGTAACAGTCTCCTAATGCGCCTTCATTCCAAAAATAAATAACGATCACCGATTTAATTTTACAATTTTTTAATTAAAGGAAACAGATTGAATAATATAGGTTCAGTAGATTTCAAGCTTTACGTGTGAAAATACATTTACATTTCTTTAATGGTTTTCAGTGCCCTTGTCCAGGATCAAAACAACTTTTTGAATCACATTATTTTCCCAACAATACATCAAATTTTTATATATAGTACTATAGTAGAAAGGTAGCATTTATGTAGTTTACGGTAATTCAACTCAAGACCAACACCTTCTATGCACAAGATAATAATGATTCTATGTCATTCTCCTGAGCATAACCGGTACAAAGACGAATAAATAGCGTCTCTACATCACATTGTTATCTAGATATATGAGACAACACATTTTCATCGGCAATCTGATGAATGTACTATTCCGGTTTTCTTGTTTCACATTATATTCTATGGCGGTTGATCGGTGATTTTGTTCATTGATAAACGTTAAACCACCTCAGCTTCGTTGTGTGAATCGGAATTGCATTGCTGTGACACACCAACAC
Organism: Hanleya hanleyi; assembly: GCA_036873755.1. Taxonomy (NCBI): domain Eukaryota; kingdom Metazoa; phylum Mollusca; class Polyplacophora; order Lepidopleurida; family Hanleyidae; genus Hanleya; species Hanleya hanleyi. The sequence continues at coordinate 3,993 of JAVTVY010025290.1, forward strand.
ACTCCGTGGCAGTGATTCTGTATCCCCTAATCAAGGAATCAAAATGGATCAAGATTTCAAATGACAAGAGAAATTTAGACAATTTAGTTTACACATGTAATTTTTTGTTCAAATTATATCCAAGTGTGATATATAGTCAATATTCAAGAGGTACAAAAAAACCCCAAAGTATGTCTCATATTTTCACATCCATGCCAAGAAATACTGCATTGAAAAGGGTCCATTTAGCCTACCCTGTTTTATCGCTCTAATCAGCAAATGGCGGGGTCATATTTCTGCTGTCAAAATTGTATTTCCCTCCAAAGTCTTAACCCTTGAATCCAAGTCACACTCTCTGATGCAAAGTAATGATTGTCCTAACTATCCGATTAGCACATTATGAACATGTCTTTGGTCATAGTGTACATATCATAACTCACATCAATGTTTTCTGCTATATTATTTCAATGATTATGATATGGTTTAACAATTTAAATTATGCAAACCGCGCTGATTGTTTGAGGGTATATGCAGTAGGCCTATGCTGTCGGGCAATTGTGGAATTGTCCCAGATGCACGTTAAGATTAACCTCAGTAATAGGGCCATGTGGCATACAGTGGAATGTGAATCAATGACAGGGTATTTTTAGCAGCAGTGGGTAATTTGACCTGAATTTGAAGCCTGATGTGGTCAATGATGAAATGTTTGGATGTGAAATAGGATACACGTTAAAGGCTACAGTTTACATATATCTATAACAATATACTGAAGTGTTAATTATAAATCTAATTTTAATCAGAATTATTTCAGATCAGAACTTGCTGGTAACAATGCCCTAATGCACGTTCATGCCAAAAATAAAGGTTCTAATGTCAATGGTTCTCCTTATTTTGCCGACGAAAGGATTCGTATGGACTCACTGACTCATTACCGGACAATTTGCGATCTGTAGCCTACTTCGTAGGAACATGTATAATGAAGCAACTTTGACTGAATGATGCGGAAGGGATGCCTACATAAAATCGCTCTTTACATGTACCGGTATTAAAGAATCTTTGATCATTACATGAGTATCATTTCTCCTATAGCTTGATAATTGTATAAGCTTATATGCCATAATCCAAACATATGCACGATTTACCAGAGGTTTTGGTAATGTTATAAGACAGAATGTATCACTACATGACATAATTGACTGGAAATAATCACTGGACATGAATTTCCAGTGATCAATGGGGCTTCAAATCCCCCAGTCATATTGTAAACTGAAAACAATCACTTTGTTTTGTTGTTTGAAATGTTATTTCTGAACAAAAAACAATAAGTCTTCTTATTGAGGTCCACTGAATTGTACAGTAACGTGAGTGACGTAACGTGAGTGACGCAGGTTTCTTGTCGTTTGGTGCTGATGACAGCTAATACACTTATACTGTTGACTTAATAATGTTACTGCTGCTTAGACGTGGTGGCTGCCCAATTATGGAAATGGTTGTTTGTTTATTGAAAATTAAAGCCAGAGCTAATTTCAAGAATAAATTTGGTACTAAAATTTTCATGTCCTTTTTCATGTAACGTGAGTGACGAGTGCTAAAACTTCACTTGGATACAGGGCTTCATACAAGTTTGAACAATATTTATTTGTTGGTGTACACTGTGGCCAGGGCTGCCTGCATGCACAGTATGTCCACTTATAATTGATGACTTGAAGATTGACAAGCAATTATATATCTGAAAAAGACTAAAAGTGTAACGTGAGTGATGTGGAATTGACCTTATATCTTTGTCCTACCATATCATCTGTTTATTAAAGAAAATGAGACATCGGAAATATCATTCAAATTGCCGTTAAATTATTTTCTATTGATCAAGTAGGCGCCTCAAAATGGCCAGTTAACGGGCATTTTCGCCTCCAACCTCCGGCTAATGAGAACCCGGTTAGTGACTTCCGATCATAGTTCTATGATAAGGAGAATTCGCAATAACAAAAACTGAACTTTTGTATTTTACTTCGTGTCAACGTGTATCATTGGTCACGATTTAGGAGACTACTCTGCGGATTGCAATGGTAAAATGTTATTACAGACGAGTCATGATGATGATCAAATTATAATAATAAATATCATACAAATCAAACAATTTGCTGGAATTGCTCGCGGTGTGAGACGCTCTGCCCCAGGGGCAGAAGGCAGTGGCAGAAGGCCGTCTATATGGCTTCTACGTGCACAGCTGAGATGGGGGATGGAAAACATGAAAGAAAAAAAAAAATGCCGTGGAAAAGACCATTTTTGCCGCAGAAAATCGTCTTTTCCACGGCATTTTTTTTTGCCGAGGTAAAAATCTGAATTGTGAGGGCTGTCTTTGCCAGATTCGTTTTTCTCAAATTCAAATGTCTCTTTAATATCTTTCGGCCATAATTCACAGGAATAAACTGAAATCGGCTTTCCTTTCTCAGAAAGTGAGTCCTTCTCCACGCTCATCATGACTTTCGGAATTATTGAAGACGAACAGACAGACTTTCAAGGTCAGATGCTAGCATGGAGTCCGGAAAATGTGCGTGGAAATTTCACATGAATTGTAATTACTTCACCGTAAATGCAATAAAAGGCAAACGAATTCATATCTACACATGGGAAGAGATCTTGTGATTATTTTGATTGATATGAACAGTGACGGCATCAGTAATTTGCAACGAACTGCCAATATTCTTTGTTTACCGGTATTGCAGTTACGGAAGAATTGTCTCCCTTTAGCGCATTACTTTATGGCAGGCTTAATTCCGTTGCCGTATACGCAAATAGTCCGATAATTTGGTGGATAATGCGCTTGGAGCGAGTTTTGGACTTCCTGTTTTGCTGATCGTCGAAGATAATCAAGTTTGTGTCATTTTCAAGAGGATTAAAAGTATACAATTATTTTTAATTTGACTTCATGTTACAGGAATCCACTTGGATTCTCGTATGGCGAATTTACGGGAATAATAAGAGAATCGGATTCCCGGATTCCCGTCGACAAACGAGCCCTGCACTCTTTGGAACTCATCTGAAAAGGAATGTCATTTCCTGTTCTGGATAGCTATCACCCTACTGAATCGACAAGCATGATTGTAGGTAAACACTGCCGGTCATGTGTCAAATCACAGTCAATGGTAGGTTTTTCGGTGCTTTCGTTATCAAGCGTGGGCGTGTGTCTGACCAGACGACAGTGACCACAGCCGAAAATAAACGATTTTCAGCATATCGATGACAGGTATGGTTACTGGTCTCCAGTCATTTTTTGATGGAGAGATATCGTACTATATTGTCACCAAATGTAGGGTTATTACTATTTCAAGTTAACAAAATTTTTAAACATATTTGTGGCGAGAGATGTTTTTAGGTGTTGGTGGACAGTCCATGGACGGTAGGTATTAGCATCGAATTATAGTGTGAGGAAATGAGCGCAAAATGAACACGTGGGAACTTACTACCTGCCTCATGTATCACGGACTCATTCATCTCTCGATTCCTTTCACTTGTGTATTTAAGAGGAGTATGAACCATTAATAGTTTATTCTCTGTCTGTTCGATATTACGACAGTCCATGGTATCATCATCGGATCGATCGACAGTCCATGGTAGGTCAAAATACAGTCAGTCCGAACTGACGTGAACCGTGTAACCTTGGCCAATGATTCGCCAAATGGACTGTTGCCAAGATAAATGGTAGCTACCATGGACTGTCGACATATCTGATATACAATCATATGTTGCCTCATTATAACATAGCAGCTGTTATCCGGCTTCAATGTGGAGTGATCCAATCTACAGTTCATGGTCGCATGACAAATGGACTGGTGCATTCACCTACAATCATACTTGTCGATTCAGTAGGGTGGCTATGTTAGTCGTGTGTCTGGCTGTTGCTATCAGGATACAATGTAGCTTACATGTATGTACTACCTGCTCTCATTAGGTGACACAGGATATGCCATGTCAGGCAATGTGACAGGCTATAGAGCCATTTGCGTCACTGGCATATGCCACTCCTGAGGAACTTGTGCCTTAACTTTGTGACATGGTCATGGTCACAGTTTGAACCAATTTGATCTACATGTACATTTAAAATAATACAGGCCAAGATATCCCAGGTTTAATAACTTGAACAAGATCAAATCAACTTCCTTCTAGCCTTATTGAATTGTCTTTTTTTTAGTAGGTCATAATGTACATGTATGAGTTTGTGTTCCTATTCCAGTTCATGTGTATTTGCACAAGGCAATGACCAATTATTTTTACACCATAATCCTATTTGTCATTCACCTCATTTAAGAGTTCATTCATCTCAAAGCATATGTCATGCAGGACACAGGCATGCCACATGTCATTTCAATGTTGATAAATTAAAATCCTATTCGGTTCCTAATTTTTTCCTGTAGCTGTATCATACCTTATGCAGCCCATATTAAGGCAATGTCCAGTGTCCCCCAGTGGTAACCTATCAGACACAGCATGCTAACTGTTGTAAAGAAACGGTCCCTGTCAGTAATTGTTTATGTAGAGGCTGTGATAGGTCTGTTTGTAGCAATGCATTTGGCTCATTAATGAGATCAGATCATTCGATCTTAAAAGCCACCTACATAAGATTCTACATTGACAGAATGTTACAATCTGAATTGTAATAATAAATAATTGATGAAGATTGATGTTACATGTACTTGGACATTGATGATAGGGTTATCATTATTGATTGCAGATATGGTTGGATGGTCAGTGCAGCCTACATTTTATTGCTAAATTATAATCTTTACAATTTGAAATTTGTATGTACACAGCGACTAAAGGTCTTTGAGACATGCTCAATACAATGTCCCACACAGATATATCCACATGTACATGTACAGGCCAAATGCTGTCTGTGTTACATCATGACATATACATGCTCATATTGAACAACTCACATTTTACTTCCTCTTACACTATATTTAGGAAGGTCCTATCAACCCTAGGTAAGAATACAATTGAATATATTGTAAATATTTTAGCAATTTCCCATCAATCAGAGCAGTATCAATGTATATGATCATGCTGAGCAAGGTTAAACGAGACATTACTGGATCATATTTATGTAAATGACACCACAAACTTCCCTTGTTCTGGTGTTGCCAGTGTTGGCCTCTCTGACCACCGCCTTATATATACTGTTCGCAGACTTCGTGGCGGTATTTCCAAAGCTGATAGTCATGTAACGGTTTCTTACCGTAGTTTTAAAAAATTTGTATTATCAGATTATATCGCAGACCTCTCTGAAGTCCCATGGTCGGTGATAGAAAGTTTTACGGACCCCAACGATACATGGGATGCTTGGAAGAAACTGTTCTTTCAAATTGTAGACAAGCATGCCCCTTTGAGACATCGCAGAGTAAAACAATCATCCGTTCCTTGGATAAACGATGATATTTTAAATGCAATACACAGGAGAGACTATTTACTAAGAAAATTTGAGTCGACGAAGGAAGAAATGTGGCACGACTTATATAAAAAGCAAAGGAACTATATTGTAGGGCTTACCAAAAGTGTGAAATCAGAGTACTTCAATAGTGCAATTGAAGAGAATAAGTCTAACCCTAAATCGCTATGGAAAACATTGAGAAACTTGCTCCCAGGTAAAACCTCAGTCGTACCACCTAAGCTGATTATAGACGATCGCGAAATCAACGAAACCGATGATATCTCTATGGAGTTCAACAAATATTTTTCGCACATCGGACAAACTTTGGCTGAATCTCAAACGAACAACTTGGTGGAAGCAGATCATAGTATGCTGCCGCAATGCCTCGACTCTGTTGAGTTGCCATATATTACGCAGAGTTTTGTGCAAAATGAAATTAACTCTATGTCCAACTCTAAAGCAACTGGATTGGATGGCATTAGTGTCCGTTTACTAAAGGTTTCATGTCCCGCTATTTTGCCTTCGTTAACATACGTCTTTAACACATCGTTGCGAACAGGAATTGTTCCAACTGACTGGAAGACCGCTAAGGTTTTCCCACTGTATAAGTCAGGAGCAAAAACCGATTTGAGCAACTATCGTCCAATCTCCGTTCTTTCGATAGTTAGCAAAGTTATTGAACGTTCAGTTCATAACAGCGTATACAGTTTCTTAGAATCCAAGAAATGGTTTACGTCATGTCAGTCTGGATTTCGCCAGGGTCATTCAACTGCTACGGCCTTAATGAAATTGTACGACGAGTTTCTTCAAAGTCTTGATAGTGGTAAAGTCTGTCTAGCGGTCTTTATAGACCTTAAAAAAGCCTTTGATACGGTAAACCATTCCATCCTTCTAAAGAAACTGTATGCCGCTGGAGTTGGAGGTAAGCTATATTGTTGGTTTGAATCTTATCTTTCAGATAGGAGACAATGTGTTTCTATCAAAACATCTGTCACAGAATCTGAATCCATAAATATTGGCATACCGCAAGGATCTATTCTTGGCCCTCTGATGTTTCTAATATTCGTCAATGACTTACCTGTGTCTACACAGCATTCGTCTGTTAATATGTTTGCTGATGACACCAGTATACACGTTTCTGATAAGTTGTTACAAACAGCTGTCTATAAAGTGCAGTCTGATCTTGATAGATTATCGGTGTGGATGAAGAGAAAACAGAGAAAACATATTGAATGCATTAAAAACAGTTTATATGATTATACGTACGCGACAACGAGTACTGGATGTATCTGGTCTCTCTATCTATATTGATGGAGCACCAATAGAAAGAGTACACGAAGCAAAAGTACTTGGTGTAACATTTGACACACATCTCACGTTTCAGCCTCACATGACCATATTGTGTAATAAGATCTCGCGAAAACTTTACTTGTTGTATAAATTAAGAGATAATGTTCCTTTAGATACTTTAAAAATGCTTTATAACGCAATCATTTTGCCCAATTTTGATTATTGTGACGTCATTTGGGGTAATGCAGACGCTGGGACAATCAACAGACTGGTAAAATTACAAAAGCGGGCAGCCAGAATTATGCTTAAAGACCCACCTCGAACACCGACCTCGGAACTTTTCAAAGGCTTACGATGGATTTCCGTGAAACAAAGGATTAACTTTCACAAAGCCGTTATCATGTACAGTTGATCGTGGATTATCCCCCAATTATATTTTAGGCTTATTTCAGAAGGTTCCCACCAGAACTAGGGCTGGTGGACGTGGCGATTTAGTATTGCCATGCCTGTGTTGTGAACTTTTTCGTAAAAGTTTCCAATTTTCGGGTGCAAAAATTTGGAATTCTCTGCCAGTAGAAATTCAAAACTGTGATAGCATCATAACTTTTAAACGGCAACTATTGAAATCAAATTTTTTAGAGGATATAAGATTTTAGAAACGCATTCAGTTTTTTACAACTGACAATTGTTCATAAAATATCATATTATGCGTGCAATTTACAATTGTGCGTTTGTGATAGATTTTAGATTGTGTTAATGTATGTAGGTATGCATGTATGTATGTGTCCATATTTTTATATATATATTTGTTTTACTAAATTTTACTAACTCTGCCTGGGCCTTAAGGAAGACTAGCTTGTATGCTAATTAAGTTACCCAGAGGAAATAAAGTTATTATTATTATTATTAATTTATTGGTAAAAGCTTTAGCGAAAATATATTCATTCTTGTCTGGGTTGTAAAACATGTTTGTTACATGGTTTTGATAGGTCTAAATTATATCTATATGCATTTGTCTTCTCTAATGCTTGACTCGCTTGGTCAATTTTGACTGAATATGACATTTGGGAAATCAGTTACAAAATTTTACATCTTGATAGCCCCATAGTCTGTCTATATAGGAAAGAAAGTCATTATTACTATAATAATGTTTTGGTCTGTGAAATAAAGTTGCCGAAATGTACCAAAATGTTGTGTGCCGAAATGTTTCTTGCCTATTAAAATATTGCATGCTGAAATGTCCTGCGCAATAATATAAAAATATAAAAATTAAACATTACAATTTATCAGTTTGAAATGGAGTTCTTTAAATTAATGTGCATTATTTAAATGCGCCTTTATTTGCAATTTGGGCATATTTGTTATGATACATGTATGCAGTTTGTGGTCTGTTCCTCAACTGCTTATATTGGAATGTTTCTAATTTCGTTGATCATCATGTATCTCTCACTCAAACCATGCACAATACATGTATGTACAGTTCAAAAGAAATATTATCCATTAGACCTACAAAACTGTTGACTGGTACATCTTACAGAGGATGTTCATGGGTGATATAGAGTAAAATGTCAGCAATTTGTGCAGATCTTGTTTTTTATTGTATTGATTTCACTAACTTTTTTTTAGTATCCATACATTCCTGCCTGTATCATGATCATAGCCTATGGCTGTTTTCAAGATTACATGTAGCTGATGATTCACCAGACCTTGTGAAACCTTAGATTTACATGCAACCAGATGGGAGGCATTATTATCAAACAAACCCTGCCCGTACGATCATGCACAATACTACATGTACATGGATGTAGTATTGATCTCCTGATTCCCAATATGGTACATAAATGATTATGTTTTTGGACTATGTCTGCTAGGTGTTGAAGTCATATGAAATTCTCCTTCTGACTTTTCTTAACTTATAACAATTTGACTGATTCCTTTCAAATTTGGCCAAGATACTACATGGGGTCACACAGATGTCTCACACCAGAATTCAGGTCAAAGGACAAGGTCAATCTGGCCTATAAATCCGGTCGGGAAATTATCAAAAAAAATTGTGTTCTTTGACTGTATACATCATCAAGAGAAGATATACCAGGTACTGAAAATATCAACTGTCAAATAGGTAAAAGATGAACGTCACATTGTCTCCTGTCTGGACAGGAAATTATTAAAAACATTGTGCTACATGTATTAGTCCAGTCCAAGGATGTGGATAATGTTTAAACCTCAGTAATACCTCCCACTAATGACAAACCTGAAATCTGTTGAGGTCGAAAAATCTAAGGTCAAGGTCATCATGAGATTAAAAAATCAGGAAAATATTGAATACATGTATCGCATGAGTGGATGCATTTGTGGGAAGTAATGTGTCCAGTACCATTACATTATTGAAGTCAAAAGGTCAATGGTTAAAGTCACGGATGACCAATTACTCATTGTAACATGTAATCCATAGTGCCAATTACAGGTGATTGTTTACAGTTTGTCTGTTTTCCCCATTTCAATATTAATGAGAGTTGATGACGCTTTGATTAAATTAGTAGAGATTTTACAACATACATGTAGGACGAACTGGCATACATTTGTAGGCCTACTAGTACTACATGTATCAGAATGCATGAACTATTATTTGTGAGAGAGTATAAAGCTGTCAGCTGGTAGCCTCCCCTGTGAGAAGGATAATATACCATGTCTACTGTAGTATCATCCTTAAGACCAGTACCTATATTGTATCCCAGTATCCAGATCACTTTCAGTTACATTGTTAAGTAGACTAAGGAGATGAGCACATTCCACCCTCACCATCTGTAGAGTATAATGACAGGCCATGTGTACTCTATCCTTGATCTCTACTCTGCCTCTGGTATTATCTTAGTTCCCCAGACAGGCAGACTTTTACTAGGTCCATATCCAAACTTGTATCAGTGATGCTGTATGTAAGGTATGTTGTGACTACAAAGAAGAGTTTGCATCTCTGTAAGGGTACTATGAATTTGGACATTCAGGGTTCTGCATTTCTGGTTCATCTCGACATCTCCAATACATGTACATGGGTCAATGATCATGTACACATGTACATGGTCTTGTTCTTGATGTGTGCAGGATCTGTGCATTATGGTACTTTGATGCAGGTGAGTAGTGTACATGCTGGGAGAGGAGAGAGGATGGGTGCCCACAGGGTACATGTAGCAGTGTTTCAGTTTTGAAGAGAGTGATAACTCTCGCTCTTCATCACTCTCCTATCCTATCCAGGAGAGCATTTAATCACTCTCCTCAAAACTGTCAATGCAGTGGGGAATGATAGAGAGAGTTCTCAGTCTCACATCACTCATGCCAAAATCCTCAGAGATCAACAGATATCGCAGATGTTACACACAATTTAAGAGACTGGGGTGGAACTGGAATCTGCTGACGGTTTTACTTTAGTATCATGTTAATTACATGTACATGTATTACATATAAATCTGTATGTGACATGAAGTTTAAATACTACGATTATTATTACAGGTGAGTTAAATATTAATGTAGGTATAGGCTTGTTTCCTGCATGAGCCACAGGTACCAGGGCTTGGTATTATGGCTGCTCTCGATTATGGCTATTTCAGTTCCTTTTACATGCATGTACAGCATTCACGGAATTGAACGCAATTTTACTGGTTTTGAGAGATAACTGTACTGTTAGTTTGAAAAATTTCAGCCTCGTAGGACAATTTTTCCTGAAAGAGAACTCAAAGAAAAGGTAACTTTTTCATTTCAACTTTTGTCTGAGCATTCGAGGTTCAGGCCAGTATGAAGAGAGACAAATGCCTGTAATTTCAATTCTCCTTCAGAATTCTATCAACCATTGATGTTGTTTACAATCACGTTTCTGAAATGTGGGGTTCTGAAACACATCAGGTCACTCTCTACCACTCCAACATATCATTATCCAAATTGATCACTTCTTCTTGCACAGAAACTTAAAGAAACTTTAGAAACAGTGGTCACATGGAACAAGTAAATGTAATGTCTGCATAATAATAATTCAGATCAAAGATTTTAATAGCCTAGTGTGACTAATTAATGTGTGGGTTGTAATAGCGTGAGTTGGAAGCTTATATTCCTCCTGCATAGAAAACTATCCAACAGAATGAGATGAAATTTTATACGAGAATACAAACCAGTATTGTCTTTATTCTGTGCTATCTAATTTCTGCTTTGGTGGTCAGCTTGGCGAATAAATAAAGCAGACGACATCCGTATTTACACCATTGAGAAAGCTATCGACCACTTCAATTTCTTAGATTTCCATGAAGCAATTCAGATATTTGCTGAACATAGTGCATGTATTTTCCGATGAGTTGATTTTCTGACTATTTGTCAGAATTGGCGAAATTCAGTTTACCGTAAACTTTTTCTGTCTAGCAATTTCTGACTGCACTGAACAGCGCGCCACGACAACGGAGCACTTACTGTTTTCCTTCACAATGTGATTCACTGGCAAATGTTGCATAGGAAATCAACGATTGCAGTGGATAACGACTGCTCCACAAACTTTATGATGGTGGATGTTTTCTTGGTGGGTGCATCATTTGTCTGAAATAATGGGACTTACTAGTTAGAATATAACTTTTTTTGGTGCAATGATATTCACATGGCAGTGTGACTAACGTCACAGGACCTATGAAGTACAGTAGGCATTAGGACTCGAACGCGAACTGAACTCTTGGAAATCCCCACCCCCAGTTGAAATCATGCCTATATTAAGATGGGCACCGCCCAAGTCAGAATCGCCAGTGATTTTCATCAAAAATCACCAGAAATTTTCATCAAAAGTAGGTCCGCTCAGAACTTGTTGGTAACAGTCTCCTAATGCGCCTTCATTCCAAAATAAATAACACTCGCCGATTTAATTTTACAATTTTTTAATTAAAGGAAACAGATTGAATAATATAGGTTCAGTAGATTTCAAGCTTTACGTGTGAAAATACATTTACATCTCTTTAAATCTTTAATGGTTTTCAGTGCCCTTGTACAGGATCAAAACAACTTTTTGAATCACATTATTTTCCCAACAATACAACAAATTTTTATATATAGTACTATAGTAGAAAGGTAGCATTTATGTAGTTTACGGTAATTCAACTCAAGACCAACACCTTCTCTGCACAAGATAATAATGATTCTATGTCATTCTCCTGAGCATAACCGGTACAAAGACGAATAAATATCGTCTCTACATCACGTTGTTATCTAGATATATGAGACAACACATTTTGGGCATCGGCAATCTGATGAATGTACTATTCCGGTTTTCTTGTTTCACATTCTATGGCGGTTGATCGGTGATTTTCTTCATTGATAAATGTTAAACCACCTAGCTTTAACTAATTCTGCTAGGCTGTCTTCATTCAGACTGTACAGCCTACACAGTCCACAGAAAATACACCGCACATTCTTGGACTCCCAGCCTTATCACATTTGATGGCAAGTTTAGCGGGCTGTTTAATGTCTAAGCTAGGAAATGTTCCAGGGTAGTTGACAGGCATGCAATAATATACTATAGTATCTGCTATACAGGATACCGACCACTGTAATTTGATGTGACAAGCAGCAGGAGTAGAAACCAGCCTTATCTCAGTGGGCTTGGATATAAATCACTGTTAAAAACCACAAGGCTCGGATAGAGCCTCTCTCTGTGTTTGTTCCAAGGACAAGCCTTAATGACTTTTAAATCCACTGATAAGGCATGATCATAAAAGGAACATGATACTGTTAAAGGCCACATGGATGGTATGTATCTATAACAATATACTAAAGTGTTAATTATAAATCTAATTTTAATCAGAATTATTTCAGATCAGAACTTGCTGGTAACAATGCCCTAATGCACGTTCATGCCAAAAATCAAGGTTCTAATGTCAACGGTTCTCCTTATTTTGCCGACGAAAGGATTCGGATGGACTGACTGACTGACTCACTCATTACCGGACAATTTGCGATCTGTAGCCTACTTCGTAGGAATAAGAACCCAGCTTAATTTATACAATAAAATTGTCACCAGTAACCTTGTCAAAGTAATGAAATTCAAACACCCACGCTAATTGGTTATACATTACGGCAAATATCCGGAGTAGCCCCTGTGTGCTTCTAGGCATCCAAACTTGAAAAGTTCGGTTGGAAACAATGACGAAATGATACAGAAATAATCTTGACAGGTTCTTCTTTATTCCATGGAAGTCTTTAGTCCAGGAATGATTTAGTTTTTAACGAAGACTAAAAATGCAGTAAAATTGGTCGCACTAGGCTACTTTTTCTGAAAAATGGATCTACATGTTCATGTATTTTGCAAAACGGTCATAATACCAATTGATGCCAATCACTCCTGGCTTCTTCACTTGGGACGCAGGCATGACTTAGAACAGCTTTCGACCTAAAAAGCACACCAAAGGTTCTTCTTATAGTAGCAGATGTCTCTCACAGATTTTCAATATAATACATGTATTATCTATTCGTTAGAAAAAGCTGTAAAAACCCTCAAATAAACCACCATTATACCAAGCCGACCAATACAGGCAGCTTGATCACTCTTCCTACACCTGTTCCTTGTTCGCAAATATGTGAGAGAAGTGCATACATGAGTATACATGTATTGTTGTCCTGGTAACAATAAACTCATACTGTTTGTAGCCCAAATATTTCATTTTCATTAACCATGTTGACAGCCGTAGCAGACGAGTTAATAACATGCGGGTGAATGAAATTAGGATATATTGTACAGAAAGGGAATGTTATGTACTCTGGCAACAACAAAATGCGCTACACTCAATAAGCCAAGTGTAGTCAAATTGAACAGGCGTGATGTGCATGTACAGGTAAATTTGGAATATAAATTTTGTTCAGTCTGCAAATTATCAGTCAGGGGACCAAGTTACAGAAGTTATAAAATTATAACCTTTACAAGTGATTATATCAAAAATCTCACTGTTCACAATATAGTTTGATACATGTACTTCAACCAGTAGTGATGAAATCAGACTGTGTAATAACTATGTTTAACCAGGGGTCGAAATTGCTATCTATTTGCCATGTTTGCAGGACATGGCCAGCAGAAAATTGGCACTGACCTGCAGTTATTCAATACTGTATTTTAATTGTATGCCGGACAATTCTTGATAAATTATGTCCTGTAAGTATTTGGTGAATATTTCAACCCCTGTTAACAATGTGGTACATACTTTCATAAAACTTGCATAAACATAGGATTATGATATACATGTACATGTAGATACATGTATTACATATCAGCTTATATATCCTCGAATCTCCTAGTTTTCCTTCAGTTACATGTCTATAGGAGATAGTTGACCCCCTGACTGATAATAAACTACCTGTATACATGTGTACTTGAATTGAAACACAAGATTGTTAATTTCCTTGTTAATCAAAGTAAGATGATACTTGTACCAGCTTAATAGCTTCGCCTATTCCTTCCCAAGTGTAAGAAAGGACCCAACTCTTGGGGTCCTTGGTGTAGAAAGTCAAAAAAGGACCTAAATGTCATGATATGACTGAAAGATTGTTGAAGGTGACATTAAATTGTAACCATTCTTTGTTTATTCATTGAATAAAACTAGTGAAGCACAGAAAGTTAATTAATGAAAGGTACTTCTACAACTTTAAGGCTACATGTACATGTAATGATGCTTTGTTACTCGTGTAAATTCCATCACCAGCTGTCAGTGCGGTTTTTGGGCAATTGAGCAAAATGACGTTGCTTTCATTGTATTTTACTATTTCCAATGTGAGAAAGTATGAATAGAAAGTGAATACAAAGTTTTATGGACCAGAGAAAACCAATATTCAGCAAGGTCGGAGACCATTGTGAATATTGATTTTTCCTGGTTCGTTGTATACCAAATTGGAACCACCTAAATGTTTTATTATAAAGAGTGTAATATGGGTTAACTGTATTTGTAATGTGTTGTTACTTCAGGTATAGAGACTGCTCAAGGGATCAAGCAGTGAGGACCCGGTTCAATAGCAGACATGGTATAATGAATGCCCTACATGTAAACTGACGAGTGGTGTATAACCATGCCGCTCCCCTGATCTGGGACCAATACTCCTTGTTTGGATAATGCCTTATCCAGTAATAGGAGGCAACATGGCTGAGAAGGTGGGTACCATATTACATTTGTACCCATGTTTTAATATGATCATTTACGTCATGATCTGTATCTTGGTTACTTTGGTTCGTACTGTTTATAATACATGGCTGGCTGCAAATTACATAGCGCCCCAATAGCGTCATGATGTTATCAAACTGAAATATTTGAATGACCAATGCCCATGTTGGTGTAATGGAATGATAAAAGCACATTCCTTCATCAATAATCATGCTCAGATCATCATCTGGTAAGATTTCAACTAAAAGGCACATAAGTTAAGAAGGCCTACTCTCCCCCAAAAGTCTTTAAAATCCTCAGAGTACATGATGCTCAGTTTAGTCGGAAAAATGAATATTTCAGGATTAGGAATGACATGTATGCTATTTCGCTGTTGTAAATCAGAGCTCTTGGGATGTGCTTTCACAACACAACTTTTTATACACCTGTTGTGAAATGAGGTCATGTAATGCGAGTTCTGTGAGTTCTTCATATATTGAAATCCATAAAGCTTTTGTTGGTTTCTGCAGTCAAAGGATGCGCAGGTGTATTGAACCCATATGTCACTCATGTTGGTTTCTGCAGTAAAAGGTAGGTGTGTTGGCATCTGCAGAAGTCCACAAGGCTCTCGTTGGTTTCTGCAGTCAAAGCCGTATGTGTGTGTGCATCTACATGTAGATGTATGAAAGTCCATAAGTTTCTGCAGTCAAAGTTGTGCATGGGCATACATTGTTGCCCATAAGTTTCTTGTTGGTTTCTGTGTTCAGATTTGTGCATGGGCATTGCTGCCCATAAGGTTCTTGTTGGTTTCTGCAGTCAAGGTTGTGTACGGGCATACACTGTTGCCCATAAGTTTCTTGTTGGTTTCTGTGTTCAGATTTGTGCATGGACATTGCTGCCCATAAGGTTCTTGTTGGTTTCTACAGTCAAGGTTGTGCATGGGCATACATTGTTGCCCATAAGTTTCTTGTTGGTTTCTGCAGTCAAAGTTGTGCACGGGCATACATTGTTGCCCATAAGTTTCTTGTTGGTTTCTGTGTTCAGATTTGTGCATCCACATTGCTGTCCATAAGGTTCTTGTTGGTTTCTGCAGTCAAGGTTGTGCACGGGCATGTATTGAAGCCCATAAGACCCGTAATAGGTGATGACTTACATTCTTGTCACTGAAAAATCTGAGAGAAGTCATTTACATGTGGCGAGAAGACTACATCAAACACATTCTCTTAAGTCCATTAAATTTCAATGTTCATGTCCATGTACTGCCCCAGGCTACATGTACATGTAGTTTTATAAACTCAGATGTTGTGAACACTGATGTAAAGAAGACACAAAAGAATAAACGATACATGTGGTTCATTAGATGAGACTGTTCAGTATGTATTAACTATTTGCCCCATGATGACGCCATTTGACACCCCTTTCTACACTATACAGGCTTTTCTAGGCTGCCCCGTAACCTTTTCGATGATCATCTGTAAATTATCAGGTACAAATCTATTGGAGTGCTGGGGTCAAAGTATTAAGATTTTTTGTTACTTTTACAGTGATTTATTTATTTTAATAAAAAAAATTTCCTCAGAATATCCAGTAAATCTGGCTATACATGGTTAAATCTACTACAAAAAATTCAAATCTTCCGTTTATAAGCTCATTATTGTATACTATACATGTATCACATGTATGAAGGAGGAAAAATATTGCTTCCGAGCTACCTGATCACTGTTTGATAGAACTTGTTACCTGAAACCCACAAAATATTATGAATGACCTCATATACATGTACACAAATATAAAATGACTAGGTATGTTTATAACCCAGTATTTCTGCTAGTCCTTGCTTGGTAGAAATCAGGCCAATTTTGTAATTTATTCAGAATCACACAAACATGTCAGAGGTGTTTTGTAGGTTCATTTCTCATGCTTACATGTACCTTTGTGCTCAGTGCTTATAGATGTGCATGCTGTACTGCATCTTCACCAGCCAAGTCAACTACATCGCGAAGCTCTCTGCGATGTACAGAGCAACGTGATGTACGTCGACTTGGCTAGAGAGGATGGCTGTACTGATCAAATTGAAATACAATCACCATAAATACTGCTGGTGAAAACAGCTCTTGGTTCTACACAGAATCAATGCTTGTGAACAAGTCAGCCTTATAAAACAGGATGTGATGTATGATTATATACACAGATTCTGAATCTGAATTATGTTAGTGAAACTCACATACAGTACACTTCAAATGTCTTGTGGTAATCATAAACATACATGTAACTAGGTGTACATAGATAGATTGTACAGGACAGGTGCTTCATGAATAAAAGTTGACCTTGATGGTAATTTATTGATTAAACTTCATTCACAACTTTAAACATGAGTCATGTTTGTAAGATGATTAGATGAACTCTGTTATCATACAACTATGCTAAGGTTAAAATAATTTGTATTCATGGTTATGTTCCATGAATAAGTCCAGTGTGAACAGATCAGGATTTATGAATAGTTGACAGGAGGAAGTGCTGGTACATGTAAGTCCTGTATTATACGATCACACAGATGTTTGCCTACAGTATTCAGCCAGTTTTAGTATCCATACAAAACTTGTTTTAATGACATGAAAGTGTAACTGGAAGTCACCTAGGCCGCTATTCATGTCATTGCCGAAAAAACTATCACTGAAGTAATTTTAATAGTCCATCAAATGCCCTGAGGAAATCACCATTTCCTTGATTAATACATGTACACTGGCATGTTTTTTAAGAGTGCGACGAAACTCATGTTTTTTTGAAAGAGCTGCATTGATAAATAGGTACATGTATACATGTTTATTTACCAGCTAAATGTTCATCGATCTTCACCCAGTGTTGAACTCTGTGACCTTTATTAATTATTTAGCCCCCATACTCTCAGTAAAGTGTTATTACTCACATGTGAGAGGTAGGACAATTCAGTCATATCCTAGGAATTTACCTGACTGCTTCAAACAGAGGTAGACAAGTAGAGTAGAGAGTTTGGGCTGTGATCCATATCTGCTGTCAGTGTCTATACAGGTAAGTTTGTGTATGTACAGATGGGAATATTTCATGTTCCTTGTAGCATGGAAGATGAATCGCTGAACTGTTCTGTAGTACATGTATTGTACATCACAGGGTTGTGCCTTCGGCATACATCATATTTTCAGCTTATCCTGTACCCCCTACACATTTAAGTACTTGTATATATGTACACATGTACATGTATCACAATTTACATATGTGCCTAATTTCTGAATTTACGGATAACCAGTGTAACAGTCCGTAGTTCAGTGGATGTTTATTAGAAGACAAAACTGAAAACAATTGATGTACCTGCCAAAATATCCTTTGCTCGACTCTGTAGAGGAATTCTGGTGATGATAGTTCAACTACTTTGCCAAGTCTTTGTGCCAGACTTGAGGGTGTCAGCCTGCTTACCATACAGTTAATCACCTAATTAACCTAATTAACCAATCACAGTATTAAAGTTCAGTGACCCCAAATTTTGTGTAAAAAATCAAATAAGTGATTTTAATAAATTTGATCACTCTCTAAAATCATTTAAATATTACTGAAGAAATAATGGATTATCTGCATGATTTTGAATCATCTGTCAATTTGCTGTTTTAATAAATATGCCCAATCCCTGATTTTATGGTGGAAAATTTCTTTTCCTCCGACTGAATTATTACAGGATAATACCATATTTCAGGAATGAGAAAAAATATCAGCTAGACCTTATTCTGTCAAAAAATATCGAAACCAAATTGGGCTCATCAAAGCCTCTGACAGTACATGTTTACCATGATGGTGAATGCTAGTTCACTACTTTGAAATACATACATGTACATACATGTACATGATACAAGAGATCAGATTATAAGCATTACATTTTGAATTGAAGCACTATATGTTTCCCTAGGTTGTCGCCTTTGGGTCAGATTCGTGTTGAAGTACATGTATAACATTTACATGGACAACAGTGGAATTTAACGGCATTGTGCATGCATAACTCCCCAGCAAATAACAATGTGAGAAGAACATAGTATATTATAATGTGTATAATGTTAAAAAAAAAACCCAACATATCAATTACAGACAGATGAGGGCAAACTATGTGCATGATTGGAGAGGATTGATTTGCCTCGAGCAAATCTATGATTATTTGTCAGGTAACATGATTAAATGAAATGTATGAAATTTTGGCAGTCAGTTTTTTGTAAATTTTATACCTTTGAAATTGAGGTGTTAGCTAGTGAACTGAGTGTTGTTGTTGTTGTTATAGAGTATTTTTTTAAATTGCTGAAAACTGTATGCCCGACGAAATTGACATTGCATGTGTGGTACATTTAGTTCCTGGACTTGTGTAAAAGTTAAATATTGAGTGTGAAAGCCTGTAAGCCAACAGTAAAGTGAAAGCATTACAATAAGGCTGTGCTATTTTTGGTCAATCCAAATTATATGCAGTATAGAATAAGCTCCTGCAAAATACAGAAAAAGAAAGGTTACGATACAGATATTGGTAACGGTGATTCATTTATAGCCGAATAGTTGACCTTCAATTTTAAAAAATTTCTCAAGTTTATTACAATATAGAAGTGAACAAAGTTGATTTTGGAAAATTGTTTAAAATTCATTGTAAAATATTTGGCTAAAAATGAATTGCTGTTACCAATATTTGTATATGCTAACCTTTGAAGGCTTTCTTTTTCTGTATTTTGCAGACGCTTAATTACATATTGCGTTCAATTTGAATTTACCAAAAGTGGCACAGCCTCATTGTAAAGTTTTCAATTTATTGTTGGATTACAGGCTTGCACGCTCAATATAATATTTAACACTTACAACTGAGGTACAGGAGCTAAATGCACTGCACAGACATGTCATTTTCTTCAAGCATACACTTTCCAGCAATTTTCAAAATACTCTGTAACAACAACAACAGCAACACCCAGTTCACCAACACCTTAAATTTAACATACTAAAATCGATAACATGTAGAACAAAGAGAATTTTCATGTTCACCTGTGGGTGATTTATTGAGATGAACATATATACATTAATATGATGAAGCAAAGCTTGTCGTTGGTTTCATTCATAAGAATTACTTAACAGTGTCAAAACAGTACATGTATTCATGCAGTTACACTGGTGCATGAAGAACAATCATTCATTTCCTGCCAGGTTTGTTAAAATCAGTTGTACAATTTGTCATCATTCTAGATAGACAATGCATTCCATGTTGCCCTTGAGGTTTAGTTTTAAGTTTTTAATTCTAGAATACATGATAAATAATAAATAACATTTTGTTTGTTCTATCTGCTATAGTAAGTTTAATTCAATTTCAAGGGTAAAATTAATGTCATATCATCAGCTAGACATGATCGTGTCACAAGCTCATCACGACATATATTGTTTAACAGTGTTTAAAATAAGAAATAAAAAATATCATTTGGAATAAGGAATTTATTTCATGGCCATGGGGTCTGGATATAGCTTTTGTATGTGAAGTTGTGGATGCTTTAACAGTGTATTGTTCTTCTTTGTATTTGTTTAATGAAACACTCGGTGAATGTATTTAAGTTATGTGCATGCATAAATGTCATGTATTCCCATGCATTTTAGTTTGACACTGGCATGCCAAAACACACCTGTTTGTTTGAAAGATACATGTATATCAAGCTAAATGTATCGTAAATTATTGACATAATAAATTTAATATTGCAAGATATAATTACATGTACATGTAGAAAATCTGCATTTAATTTAGGATGTTGTACATATTATAAATGTTTATACATGTACATCATCCCATATACATGTATTATGGTGGTGAATAATCAGGTTCTACAGTTCATGTTGTATGTATTATACTTATAGTCAGAACAGCTGGGCATTCATACATTTATTGATATAATGTCCACATCTTCTGGGCTTCCTTTTTGAAAATTCAGGTAGTTTGAGCGACATGTTACATGGTCTCGGACATGTACCAAAAATATCATCGGATACAAATTGATCAAGTCGATCACCTCAAATTCTGTAAAATTTTAGCTCTATCAAGTTTTTTTCATTTGTGCAAATTTTTGTTATTTTCTTTTTCTACTTTTAGTTTTAGTCTTTATTGCAATAATAAATATTTTTTTGTTATGAACATCAGTCAACAATCATAAGTTCAATTCATCACCTCAAATTTGTTCATCACTCTCCGAGGGAACAGGTGTGCATGAATGGTGTTGGGACATTTTGACATCAAAATTTTGCCAAACAAATTTTACAGTTGTAATGCCATAATGTCATGGATCCTTTGTGCAGGAACTGCATTATGCATGTTCAATTCCTACAGGGTTGATGATCTGGGGTTCACATGTTCATTGACCAATATCGATCGGCCCTCATTGGCAGTGGTCTAAGGCGCTTCGCTGGTGACTGCTAGCCTCACACTGCTGAACTAGCACGAGTTCGCGCACAGCTGGTCCATGTGTGGAAGTTTGTCAGTTACTTGCCAATGGGCGGTGGTTCTCTCCGGGTACTCCGGTTTCCTCCACCAACCAAACTGACTGTCACCAAATGAGTGAAAGGACCTTGAGTGTGACATTAAGCCAGATCCCCCCCCCCCCCCTAGTGTTTGTGTGTTTGTATGCGTAACCAGTTAATACCAAAGGGGGAAGATTTGATGCTGTAACACATTAAACAAAGGAATCATAGTTCTGCAGTATATGGTCAAGCAGGACCACCGTCATAATCAGCTACGCAATTACAGTGGAACGTGTGAAAACTGACCAAACCCCCCCAATTCCAGACTATTCATGGTCCCAATACATTATTGAGAGTATTTTGAACCTTGATAAACCAGAACTGTGTCAAAAACTGACATTATAATTTGGTCCCAAGCATGGTCAGTATACACAGGTTTCACTGTATAACCAAGCTCTCAATGTGACACTGACATCACGCCATTCAATACCCACATCTGTATGGAATAACTGTGCTTGTTCATGGTCAGTATAATCCTTTGAACAGTGTATCATAGTTGAGAAAGCTCAGGATAGCCGTGAATATTGAGAACATTCCATGGGATGCCATGGGTTAAGATGTGACAGTGACTATATTTTACTTTACAAGTGAAATATTGATTAGAGAACAAGTCAGTCCTCTTCTCAAACAGGACATGCAGGGCTTCGTGTTTAGCGCGAGTGA
This sequence comes from Hanleya hanleyi, assembly GCA_036873755.1. Taxonomy (NCBI): domain Eukaryota; kingdom Metazoa; phylum Mollusca; class Polyplacophora; order Lepidopleurida; family Hanleyidae; genus Hanleya; species Hanleya hanleyi. Next base: position 26,049 of record JAVTVY010025290.1, read on the forward strand.
TAGCTCACCTGCACGCAAACACTCGCGTAAATTCATGTCACGAGAGTGATTTTAGCTCACGTAAACTGTCACATTTTATGTTGTATTATATTGCAATCACTCGCCTGACTTTTAAATACCCTCTCCTAAATATTTTGATGTGAGCTATTTTTAGCTCACGAAGCCCTGGACATGACTGATAGACACTCAAGTTGTCTCTCATATGCATTTATTACTTTTAGTTTGCTCAATAGGCTGGCAGTGTTGTTGAGAGATTGTATTCCCTTAGCCTACATGTATTCATTATGTTCCCTATACATTATGAACATCACACAAAAGTATTCACCCATAATTCTTGTCTTGAGTTCTTACCTTAAAAGCATATAAAGTTGCACAACAAATCTGCTCACACATAGGGGCCCACATGTACATCATGTACCGGCATCAATGATATCTTGAAGCTGTGTCGCGAGTAGGGTTTCCATGAATTCTGATCCTGGGATGTTCCCAGTGTACAATTCAGTGTGTACAATTGCATATATTTAGCATTGAATAGGTTGTCTCTGGCAAGCAGCTTGATAATGGATGAATGGTCAGGTCATCATGAATAAAGATGGTACATGTATGTAGTACTTAATACTGTCATACCAGTACATGTATTTGACAATGTAAAAGTCCTGGTATAAAGGTTCGTCGGAACTGATTTATTTGCCGTTTGTCTGTTTCTTGTAGAAGTGGTCCCCTGGCCAGAGCGTGGTAGCCGCTCACAATTTTGAGGCAAAGTCGAGTGAAGATTTACCTTTCATAAGAGGAGATGTGTTATCTATTGTTAAATGTACAAAGGTCAGTCAATGACAATTCTCAGTGCTATTGTTCAAACGGTTCTCCATAGAGTTATGGGAGGCTCCCAGGGTTGAGTAAGAATAGGCCTCTGCCCGTCAGAGAGTTTGTTGTAAGAGGTGACTAACTGGGCACCCGTGGGGTTCCTGGATGTGAAAAGGAATAGGACCCAAACATTGTGATGTGACAGAAATATTGTTGAAAGCGACATTAAATCATATTTACTCACTCACTGAGTCACTCAATCAAAGTTCTGTAGCATCCTCAAGCATCATCATGGGACTTCCTCCAGTTTTATATTTATTCTCCACAATTGATACATTTTCTCTTTTTGTCGTGACTTCATGGTGGTAATGTCATTTTCATTGTAGACATAAAGCAAACACATTGCTTGAAGCTTCCAATGCATGTATTTAAATAAACCAATGAAAACGTTTATTTTTGTAAGAAATCACATGTACATGATGATTTGGAGTTTCTATAATAAGCCATACATGTACATTCTGCCCTACAAGATATTAACAAACACAGTATCTGAACAAGAGGCAAGCTGTTCTGAATTTGATTGAACTAAACTCACTGAGTGACTGTGGTACATTGTTTTGATAGCTGATGAGCTGATATAATTACACCTAAGCCTGTGTAACTAATATATTCAAGATACATGTATAAATAAACTTTGCACTATTTATACCAGGTATATAGGTCCCAGCATTTCAATACATACACATGTAAAACAACAAGTAGTTAGAAAGGACTGTTCTTGAGTCGGAATAATTTATAAAATGACTACCCACTTCTAGAAGTTGACTGGTATCACTGTATGAATTCTCGTCATACTGCTAACATTTTATTGAATGCAGACTTTTCAGGACAGATATTTAGATCTACAGTACCAACATGAATATTTGCAAATACTCTTTCTTTCCATTTCGATGAATACATTGACCATTACCTCTCTTGTCTTCAGGACCCAAACTGGTACAAAGCTCGTAATAATATGGGAAAAGAAGGTATGATTCCTGCCAACTACGTGGAGAAGCACTCTGGTCCGCAGAACTCAACTGGTCTGGGTTATAGACAACCCCCTGTAGGAATGACAGCTCACATGGGACACCCTAATTTCACAGCTCAATACCATAAAGGCCAGACGGCACCATCTCATCAATCACAGCAACCACAACAACCACCCGAAATCCAGCAACAGTCTATGCCGTAAGTACAAGACGATTGAAAATATCCAGCAACAGTCTATGCCGTAAGTACAAGACGATTGAAAATAACTACAGTGAAACCTGTGTAAACTGACCATGCTTGAGACTAGATTATAGTGTCGGGTTTTGACAGGATCTGGTTTATGAAAGTTCAAAATAGTTTTAATTTAAGTGTTGGGACCATGGATAATGTCGGTATAGAGGTTGGTCGGTTCACCCAAATGTTGGTATTCACAGGTTGCATTGCACGTCATAAATTAATTGCTTCATGGCAGGTTAAATGCCACACTTAATTGTCATTTCTGTGGCAGATTTGGGACTTTCAGGCTTCTTGCATATTTCACGGGCAATCCTGGCCCATTCTAGCATCCTCCAGAGTTTGGCACATGGTAACTAATGGTATCAAAATCTTACTACCTACAGTTAACTGTTGCAGAGGTAATTTATTTGGAATGGGTAACTTTCTGTTCTGCTGTACAGTTAATTTGTGGCCTTCTGTTCAGTTCTGAAAATGTTTCAAGAATTATAAAACAAAAACTGTCAATAAAGGGATTTCGCTGATCTTTTTACAGATGGTTTCATGGCAAAATATCAAGAGATGAGGCCGAAGCACTCCTCTACCCACGTGAGGATGGATTATTTTTGGTGCGAGAAAGCAAGCATTATCCGGGCGACTACACGCTCTGTGTCGCTCATTCTTTGAAAGTTGAGCACTATCACATCAAGTGTGTACAAAATCAACTGACTATTGATGATGAGGGATTCTTTGCTGATCTAATGTCATTAGTGCAGGTTAGTGGACTAACAGGAGAAGATAACATAGCTATTGGGTTAGGCCATTCACAATAAACATAAAAAATATTCACATTACTCATTACCCGACCTGCTTATGGTAATTCCTCTAATAAATGGATCACCGGAAGTGATATTTGAGTTGATAAAACAGTGGGGTGATCGATTTATTGCAAATCAGGTAAACCCGATTCCTGTAATAAATGGATCACTGGAAGTGATATTTGAGTTGATAAAACAGTGGGGTGATCGATTTATTCCAAATCAGGTAAACCCATAAGTCATGAAGAATGAGAATGAACCAGCGTTGTTGAGTTTCCAACAACGCAATTGTTTCAAATTCAGGCGGCTGATTTTATTGATGGTGGGCTGTTCAAATCACTTTTCGTCCGTGGTCCGTCCGTCCGTCAGTCCGTCCGTAAACAATTCTTGTTACCGCGATTTCTCCGGAACTGCTTCATGGATCTTTTTCAAATTTGGTACACAGGTTCCCCTTGGGGTCTAGTTGTGCAAGAAACCTTTTCTGCTGCGATTCGAAAATCCAATATGGCCACCAGGCAGCCATCTTGGATTTCCCCATGAAACCTTGTTACCGTGATTTCTCAGGAACTACTGCATGGATCTTTTCCAAATTTGGTACACATGTTCCCCTTGGGGTCTAGTTGTGCAAGAAACCTTTTTCTGTTCTGATTCGAAAATCCAATATGGCCACCAGGCAGCCATCTTGGATTTCCCCATGAGACATTGTTACCGTGATTTCTCAGGAACTACTGCATGTATCTTTTCCAAATTTGGTACACAGGTTCCCCTTGGAGTCTAGTTGTGCAAGAAACCTTTTCTGGTCCGATTCGAAAATCCAATATGGCCACCAGGCAGCCATCTTGGATTTCCCCATGAAACCTTGTTATCGCGTTTTCTCAGGAACTACTGCATGGATCTTTCTCAAATTTGGTACACAGGTCCCACATGGGGTCTAGTTGAGCAAGATACCTTTTCTGGTCCGATTCGAAAATCCAATATGGCCACCAGGTATCCATCTTGGATTTCCCCATGAAACCTTGTTATCAGGATTTCTCAGGAACTACTGCATGGATCTTTCTCGAATTTGGTACACGGGTTCCCCTTGGGGTCTAGTTGTGCAAGATACCTTTTCTGGTCCGATTCGAAAATCCAATATGGCCACCAGGCAGCCATCTTGGATTTCCCCATGAAACTTAGTTATCATCATTTCTCAGTACTGCATGGATCTTTCTCAAATTTGGTACACAGATTCGCCTTAGGGTCTAGTTTTGCAAGATACTGTTTTCGGTCCGAATCGAAAATCCAATATGGCCACAAGGCGGCCATCTTGGATTTCCCCATGAAACCTTGTTATCGCGATTTCTCAGGAACTACTGCATGGATCTTTCTCAAATTTGGTACACGGGTTCGCCTTGGGGTCTAGTTGTGCAAGATACTTTTTTTGGTCCGATTCGAAAATCCAATATGGCTGCCAGGTGGCCATCTTGAATTTCCCCTTGAAACATTGTTATCGTGAATTCTCCGGAAATATTTCACGGATCTTTCTGAAATTTGGTTCACAGGTCCTACATGGGGCCTAGTTGTGCAAGATACCTTTTTTGGTCCGATTCGAAAATCCAATTAATACGGTATTCCCGAGTTGTGATGTTGCATCACAAGAGTCAGCGGATCAAACGGTGGGGCATATTCTATATATTGACTATAGAGAATATCCATATCTTCACCTTCCATATCAAGGAGTTCAAATAATTCGGAATTAAAATGTATTTCTTCAAATTTTAAATCAGTTTTCTTTAGTCCATGCAGTTGCAAGTCAACTGCTCCACCTTTTCGTCTGCCGGCGGGTCAGCTACATGAAGGACTTCACTCTTGTGACACAATGTCACAACTCGACAACTGTAAACTACTGCATGTTTCGATCCAAGGGAAATAATCAGGATTCAGACACTTTCAAATTCGAAGTTTCAACATTACTGCGCGGACCAGATCACTTCAGTATTAAGTATTGTACCATCTTACTATTTTCGAGCATGGTATCTTAAAAGAGATATCTCAAACTAGTCCAGTAAACAGAACAGAATTAGCATTCATTCCTAATTATAAAATCTTAAGTATGCCAAAGTGTCAAAGAGATTTTTTTTCTTCGCTTCCAGTACCCAATGATGACACGTCCAAAAAAAAAAAAAAAAATTCTACAAAACGAAGACGAAGGATCCTCCGTACATGTACATTCACTTTCAGACTAACTTTGCTCATTTCTCTTGTACTATAACAACCGACATAAGTACAGTTTCTAGAAATCTTCAAACTTCTGAAACTTAGAAAGATTATATCTTGCATGTCTTGGTGTTTTCCAGTGTCCCTTTTTCGATCTTTTTCGCTCAGATTCGAAATTCTGTAAACAAAATTACAACTCAATCGTCTTAGTAACAATGGACAAAAAGATCCTTTTGTCATTAGCTTACAATTATCGGATAATGGTGGGCGCCAAGATCCTTCAGGATCTCTCGTTCAAAAAAACATTCTTCAGGTACAGTTTGTGATGTTTGTAAAACAAACTAAACAATTTGAGAACACTGGAATTCCGTCTGTGGAGATAAACGAAGAGTGGGAATTTATTCCTCACTGCCAGCTCTGCTCTGCTGCCATGCTTGTGGTGGCAACAGTCGATAACCTTCTTTTACTCATTCGTCTAACATGGACACTAAGGTTCCCGATCTAGATGATCGACTATTTTTAGCTTAGAGATTTCGCTTCATTGACAACAACAACAACACTTCGGAAACTGAGTTTTTGTGAAAATGTTAAGTATTACAATTATAAATTGTATTTTTTACGATCAGGATTCATTTTTTGAGATATTCATATGATCGTTACAGTACTAAAACTCCTCAACTATGAATCCTTTGCATACCATGCAATGCTCATGTGCACGTGTTGACATTTTTATGAAAAACGAGATCTGCTATCCTTTGCATACCATGCAATGCTCATGTGCACGTGTTGACATTTTTATGAAAAACGAGATCTGCTAAAACTCGGGGGTGATTGAATTATTACAACTTCCGATCGTACTTTTCTCCAAAAATCATTGGTGATCGATTCCCAATAGGCTGTTCAATTTATTAGAGGAATTACCATAAATATTGTTTCTTTGAAAAAAATGTGTATGGCCCGTAATTTATCTGTTTTACCCATGATCAGAATTGGGTGACCGTATGTACATTTGTTCATCATCACTGTTTTGTCAGTCACTGCCATACATGTATATCTCGAGAATGACTGCCAGGGTTAACTGCTCTCATATCACACATTATGAAGCCCATCGAAAATCAGTGAGATGGAGGATTCTTTTTCGGGCCACAGAGTCAAACTCTGCCCATTCCTCACCATTTGTTTGTTACCACCATCCATAAAAATTTGTACAAAATGATTAGGCATAGGAATTACTAAGCTTGCACCAGGTATGCACCTGGTCATACTACTATTTAAATACATTGTTTCTTTGAATCATCGTTTCTTGTTTCATATTTTTATCGATCCACTAGAGTGGGCACATTGTACCTGTATGATGTCAAATTTAGTAAATAAAAGAATATATTATAAATATCACATTTGTCTGCTTATAACAATTTATTGATCACACCATACAATGTTTTTGTTAATTCCAGCATTATCAGATTGATGCCGATGGTTTATGCACCAAATTAGTTAGAGCCCTACCTAAGAAGGGGGCACAGGATGTGTCTGTGGATATTCGGGATTTTCAGAAGAGTGGCTGGGCTATTCGATTGGACGAACTAAGTATAGGTGAATGTATCGGACACGGAGATTTCGGCTGTAAGTATTTCACAAAGTAGATTAATTCCTATATATCCAATTATTTGTTTATTATCATTTTCTGGTGTGGGACCACACTGTGATGGTCCAGTGGTTGGAGCCTTCACCTCACAAGCAGAGGGTGGGGGGGGGGGAGGGATCTCAGGACGAGTCATACCTTACACTCAACAGTTGGAACTTGTTGCTTCCTTGCTTAGCGCTCAGCATTGAGAGGATAGATCAGTTACTCTCAGGGGTAATGTCAGTGGTAGATCTCACATTCATCTCGCCTGTCCAGCACTACATGCAGTATCTGCTCTTGCCAGGATTGTTTATCTTGATCACATCTGGTTGTAATTGAATAATGCTTTACTTGGTAAATGGCATTAATATGTGTGTAGTTTCATTTCTAGTCTTTAGTACATTTATTTACACTTATTGTCTATGATATAACTGTTGAGACATACTTTGAGCTGTGTATACTACCAGAAGCACAAGAACTAGAAGTCTGTAATATTAGATTGACCAGCTAGATAGCACTGACAGTCATCAAACTGTCTACACATTTAACTCTGGCACAGTCTCCACACATGAAAAGAGGAGATTCAGAGTCGGCATGAAGGAAACTATGATTATGTACAGTTTCATAGGCTGAGTATTTGAGTTGCAGCATCAGCTCATCTCCTGTGATGCATCACCTGACTTTTTATTTGAAACTGCACGAACACGACACATTCAGTTTGATGGCACATCTACGTCACATCATGCGTTATAAGCAGGGAGGCATGGCCAATGCATTCTAGCTAGTCTAATCCCAAGGTTACAGACTTCTAGTTGATTTGCTTCTGGTACTATTCATAGTCATGCTAGTATGATAAGTCCTGTAATAATTCAATCACAGGAAATTTCCCACTATAAAATCAGGGGGTGATCTAATTTCTAGAACAGGAAGTTGACAAAGTTGTCTAGATATTCTCCTATTTATTTTCTTATTTCAGTGGTCAAATTATTAGAACGACTGATTGAATTTCGACCGAAAATAGGGTGATTGAATCTTAATAGCATGATTGAATTATTAGAGAGGTTACATTATAAACCTAATCAACTGGACTAAGCCTTTTCTATTTCAAACACTCAGTTGACTCTTCTGTTGCTCCTTACAGCTGTACATAAAGGTAGATATAGAAATAAAGTTGTGGCTGTTAAAATCATGAAGGAGACGACAAGTGCAAGAGCTGTACAGTCCTTCCTCAAGGAGGCATCTGTGATGACGTAAGTATTAAGAAATATCCCCCGGGGGTATGAAGTTGTCAAGAATATCTGCAGTAGACGACAATGTACATCTGCATCGGATGGTATTAAAAATATTAATTCTCATTTATCTAATTTGCGTAATAATAGGACATATTTTGTTGCCTCTAAGAAATGTAGCAATATATAAGCTATGTCTTAAGATATTGGAGTGTGGTGATGGATAAATCAAAAGTTATTAAGGAAAAACAACAATTTGACCTCCATTTTAGAGAAGTAGCTAAATCTATATAAACTCAGCCATGCAGGGTTAACCCCACTACGTAAGAGCACCTGCCAAACTCACATAAAGAATGTAGAGATTGCCATGTGAAATTTATCTTATATACCACATTATTTCCATTCTGGGAAAGTTATCTCAGTTGTTGGTTTCAATTCTCCTGTATAACTGAGATGAGTATCGCATTATGCTGTCCCAAAAATTATGATTTTGAAATACTCAATGTCTAATGGGTCAAAACCACAAACGTTTTCGGCACTAAAGTTCAACATGTTAAAAATGTTATGTTAATGATTGGAGGTATTTATACCATAGTAATCCTCAAGATATCACAGGGATAATTTGTTTTCATTTCAGGTCCTTACGGCATCCAAACTTAGTCCAGCTGATAGGTGTTGTGGTCAGTGAGACAGTTCGTATAGTGACAGAGTTTATGGATCGGGGTAACCTAGTTGATTATCTCAGATCCCGGGGTAGGAGTATTATTACCAAAAAACAACAGATAGAATTTGCCAGGTTAGTCAACTGTATGGTACAGTATACATTTCGATAAAATATATCACAACCCAAAATATACTTTACCCAAAGTCATGAGTTTTTTGATAAATATTGGAATGGTGACATGATCTTGGTCTGCAAAATTGTTTGTGTTCTGCCAAGTTTCGCATATGAGCCAAAGGGTTCCCACAAATAGTGAAGAAAACCATCTAATCAAAAAGAACATTCTGTAATATCTATAGACAGCATAGAAGTCCATAGTGAGAAATTAATTGAAGGCATCAGACAGTGAAGAATTTAAACATAATTCTCAACCAGATTTGATACTTGTAGTATTAACCCTTTCAACTCTTTATTGTAGTGACACCTGTGCTGCCATGGCGTACCTGGAATCCAAGAACCTCGTTCATAGAGACTTGGCTGCTAGAAATGTCCTCGTAAATGATGAGAACGTGGCTAAGGTATGTAATGACCAATTCCAAACTTGCAAAAAATTCAAGTTAATCCTTTAACAAAGAGCTTTGCCGAGAGCACTGGCAGGTGCATTCAGACTGATTAATTCATCCAGTCACTTTACTGTATTTTCGTTACCTAGAACGTGTTTTTAATCAGTTATAACTGGATTATTGTGACCTGAAGTTGCCAAAGTTATCAATGTAAGATTAATGGTCGTTTTTGGGAATAAGATAATTTGATTCATGTTTATCAAACATGAGCAGTGTGACTAACGTCACAGGACCTACGAAGTAGAGTAGGCATTAGGACTCGAATGCGAACGGAACTCTTGGAAATCCCCACCCCCAGTTGAAATCCTGCCTATATTAAGATGGGCACCGCCCAAGTCAGAATCGCCAGTGATTTTCATCAAAAATCACCAGGAATTTTCATCAATAGTAGGTCAGCTCAGAACTTGTTGGTAACAGTCTTCTAATGCGCCTTCATTCCAAAATTAAACAACGATTGCCGATTTAATTTGACAATTTTTTAACTAAAGGAAACAGATTGAATAATAAAGGTTCAGTAGATTTCAAGCTTTACGTGTGAAAATACATTTACATCTCTTTAATGGTTTTCAGTGCCCTTGTCCAGGATCAAAACAACTTTTTGAATCACATTATTTTCCCAACAATACAACAAAACTTTTTATATATAGTACTATAGTAGAAAGGTAGCATTTATGTAGTTTACGGTAATTCAACTCAAGACCAATACCTTCTCTGCACAACATAATAATGATTCTATGTCATTCTCCTGAGCATAACCGGTACAAAGACGAATAAATAGTCTGTCACGTTGTTATCTAGATATATGAGACAACACATTTTGAGTATCGGCAATCTGATGAATGTACTATTCCGGTTTTCTTGTTTCACATATTCTATGGCGGTTGATCGGCGATTTTCTTCATTGATAAACGTTAAACCACCTTAGCTTCGTTGTGTGAATCGGAATTGCATTGCTGTGACACACCAACACACTCTGTGGCAGTCATTCTGTATCCCCTAATCAAGGAATCAAAATGGACCAAGATTTGAAATGACAAGAAAAATTTAGACATATTTTGTTTACACATGTAATTTTTTGTTTAAATTATACCCAAGTGTGATATATAGTCAATATTCAAGAGGTACAAAAAAAACTCAAGTTATCATATTTTCACATCATGATCAAAGTTACTTTATCTAGTTAAATTCTACCAAAAGAAGACCCTTTAAACATGCCGTCATGGCTTTGTTTCACCCTCAGTAAACTTTTATCATTGTCACTCACACAGACTAATCTGAAGGATGATACCACATCTTTCTTTCTTCTGCTGGGTTATTGCACCAGGCTGACTTAATTGGTTGATGTAGGATATTTCACCATCAGTGGGTAGTTTGACCTGAATTTGAAGCCTGCATGTGGTCAGTGATGAAATGTTTGGATGTGAAATAGGATACACGTTAAAGGCCACAGTTTACATATATCTATAACAATATACTGAATTGTGTGTATTGAGGCTGGCATAGCGGTGTAGATAAATGCACTAACAAATGATGGAAAATTAGCATTTCCTATTTCATAAAAACAATTGAGGATGGCATATCCCACCACTGTGTTATATATACAGTGAAACATACAGCCAAGGGTTCCCGATGGGCATGACTGTGTACTCGCTGAGCCATCAATAAATAATAAAAAAAATAATTATAAATCAAATTTTAATCAGAATTCGGTCAACTCAGAACTTGCTGGTAACAATGCCCTAAGGCACGTTCATGCCAAAAATCAAGGTTCTAATGTCAACGGTTCTCCTTATTTTGCTGACGAAAGGATTCGGATGGACTGACTGACTCATTACCGGACAATTTGCGATCTGTAGCCTACTTCGTAGGAATTTACAGTAATTATCAACAGTTAAAATCCCACCCCATGTTAAAGATATATGATTAAGAGTGCTTGAACAAACTGCTGTCTCAATTGCACCTGGCAGTTACAGAATTAACTTGAATTTCGTGCAAGTCCAGAATTGAGTATGAGTATGTGGTGTATTTTTCCTCGGTGCCATAGTTGATTTTAGAAAGAGAGGAAAAAGCATTCAGATAAACTGTCACATTTCCAGAGCTCCAGATGGACTGTGTTTGCATACACATACACTCCAACATAAACACGATGCATTTTTGGATACTTCAATACTGGGTGACCTAAGGGGGAAAAATAATGTTATACTACTTTAAAGTCAGTAAGCAAATCCTCCCCTTTCCCCTGTTCATGATTGGGAGAGCTATTATTACTATTTTTAACACCCTGTAAAGCTTAATTTTTGGAATGGTTATATGAGGGATATTTTCAGTAACTGTACTGTATTGGGAAAATTTACCGTACACAGTCATTGTGCTTTCTTTAAAGACCCCCTGACCCATTTTGAGATTTACACCCTCCTAACCATACCCTTAAACATCTATATAAGTGTAACAACTTCAATCTTTCTAACTCTGCTATGTCAGGTGTCAGACTTTGGTCTAGCTCTTCACGAAGATGTCAAGCAGGACGGAGGGAAATTCCCAATTAAGTGGACGGCCCCAGAGGCTCTGAGGGAAAGTGTAAGTCTACCTTTACTGTCACTGATGGCTCCTGTATCTTTTCCATTGTTCTGCTCATAGTCTCTCTTGATTGTAAAGTGATTAATTCTGTAAACTTGATACAAAATGACAAGACTGACTTTGAAAGAAGGTGATAAGCAGTGTTAATTCTTTATTTGCATAGTAAAGACCTGAGCTTTATTGATGACTTTTATCAAATTAGCAGCACTGGGACAGGTACATGTATGTAATGGTGAGAAATGTCTGAGAAATAAGGTTATAGGATGAATTTACTAATTTGATAAACTTATACCACAGGTGTTGAAAACATGAACCTAGAGAGAAACCTATTGCTTAAAAGTTGAGAAATACCTGAAAAATTCACCCCCATTTGTATATTTTGTTTTTTCACCAATGATAAAGTGATCATACTTTCTGTTTCACAGAAATTTACAAATAAATCTGACATGTGGAGCTTTGGTATTCTATTGTGGGAGATTTACTCATTTGGTCGAGTGCCTTATCCTCGTATAGTAAGTACATCTGAAGAAATTATCTCCCTTGAAACTTGCTTACGGAGTTGTTTCCCTTATATCACTCCTGTGTGAAATAAAATGAATTTGCTAGCTACCCAGTGATTGGATAAAGTGACGTATTCAAAAGTTTAATATATATTGCTCACGCTTACTTTGGTGAAACTATGGATCCAATGTTTTGCACTACCCTAGGTACCCTTATCTTTTCTCTTCAAGCATCAGATTTAACTCCTTCAAAATGTTTGCATATTTCCACTTTAATGTAAAAATGTAAAAATAGTCATGTCAAGATATGGTGCAAAGTTGAATTGTTGTGGGACTACTGTGCCCTGAATACCACTGGTGGTTATTCATTCTTCGTACTTAATATTTCAGCCCTTAGCCGATGTCGTGATGCATGTGGAGAGGGGATATCGCATGGAAGCACCAGAGGGCTGTCCCAAAGAAATCTACGAAATTATGATGCGAGCATGGAACATTATCCCAGAGCAGAGGCCAAGTTTTCATATGGTGTGTCAGGATTTGAACGATCTCAAGGCTGTCACTGTATAGCAGTGTCTGATTTCTGTGCCTGTGAAAATGTGTTCCGTACCAGCTGGAAATACGTAATGATACGGCATGAACAAAATGATTGGCCGCAGGGATGTTTTTAATGGGCAGTTAATGTGTGAATACATGAACAATATAGAATGGACAATCACTGGGATGGTTGTTTGAACAACTTGATGGTTGTTTTCCTTGATGAGGTTTGTTGGAACATTTGAGGTGTCGATGAAAATGGAAGGATGTCAGTCTGAAGCTTGAAGAGAGATCAACATTTCATCATAGACCATGATAGATAAACAGTGGCTATGCCTGTGTGTTTCATGTATAGTCCTTCAGACCTGGATTTCCATTTACTTTCATTTTATTTCCCCTAAGCCCAAAACATGAAAGTCTTGTTTCTGGGCGATTCATGCATGATCGTTTTAAGAAGATTATAAAAGCTGAGTGAGTGCACCACTTTTTGACTACATCTTTGACCAGGAATGAAAGTTAGTGCATGTACATTTTTTGGCCAAATAGGTTGAACATATAAAAAAATGCATCTTTTAAATCAATAATATTTATGCAAACTTTGTAAATATTTCTCTTAATATTCTGGAAAAAATGTTGACTTGTATGTAACGAGTAGTGAGGTGGTCACTCTGGCATGGTATGATATCCGGTGTCAGAGATGACCTATTTTAGTGCTGAATGAGCCTATCCTGTATGCGAATTAGAGCACATGTAGTATAGACACTGACAGTTGTTATGACTGCCCAATTAATGTAAGCTAATATTGGACAGGTTAGACAGCACTTAAGTATTCGCACCCTGACCATTTAGTCTGGTGATTGTCCCGCACATGTTTGTCTTGCAGCTATCACACACGTCATTCACAAAAGCTTGAACCTTTCTCGTAGGCCAGTGATCTGAACCTCCTATTCTGGTTTGATGTGACCATTTCACTTACACAGTCAGAACACTGGTCAAAAGTACCCAATTATAAGACCTGTCCAGTGCAGGGCTCAGACTGTTACTACATTGTCAGAGTGTTAGTATAATAATCTATGCTCAGAAGAAGACTTAATGCAGCTAGAGGTGTGAAGTTACGGTGAGCGACTGAACAAGTTTGCCTACAGATTACAGAAATTTGATTACATTTAACATGTATGTGTTTAATGGGTTACCACATATGGGTAACACGGTTAGTATGAGTTTACATGGAAAAATCCCAACTATATATCATAAACCGCAACATTTTGACATATAACAGTTGTAGAAAAAAGGGTTTACAATACATTCAACCAATTGTAAAACGACAGATGTTGATCATCTGATAGCAGAGAATCCAGCAAAAAAAAAAAAAAAATGGTTTGCAGTATCAGCTTGAAATGCCTATTAGACAGTCATTTTAGATGTGAATAGAAGGGGTTTCAAATGCACCCATGGACATGGCAGAGGGTTGATTGATATGTGAGTGTGTGTACACTTATCTCTAAGTATAAAGTGGGTTTCAGTACAGCCCGTCCACTGCTATGTGACCCAATCTTTCCACCATATATCCTGGCCTTGTGTCGACTCAGTCTAATGTTATTCACCTAGGGTGTGGTTAATATCGTCCACAAACAAGTGTAATGTTGTGTGTACCCATGTTCATGCACAACCTGATTTCTCTGTTCACTCTTTGAAGTAGTCTTGCTAGATTGGACCACCTAAAACATTCAAAATCCGAGGTTTAATTTCATTTTCAAACCAGAGATGAGCCAATCAGAATTTACCCAACGACTGTGTGTGGGGTGACGTATTCTCTCAGTATATTACATCATTCCTCCTAATATGGCGGTAGTTGTGGACAGATACATAGGACAGCCAATCAATAACCCACTCATATGGCCCATTTCAAAATTCAAATGGATTCCAGGTCAGTGACGTTAAGAGCCGATGGGCTGATATATCAAGGCCAGTTCATAGTGTGAATGTAGAAGTCGTCTTGTATATGAAGATGTGTGTAGCTGATCATCCGCAGTCTGTACATGGATTATCTTCTCTTGATTTGTGGGTAGTACTCCTTGTCCGTTCAAACAGTGTGGTTTATTCTAGTTGTAAATTAAGATTTGTACAAATGGATGCTTTATGAGAGTGATAGTTATTTGTATATTGTACATGTATGTCGGTTTACCTGACAATATATAGTAATTTCAGTGTGTAATTGTACTTAAAAAAATCTGTTACTCTCCGTTAGCCATGTTGACTGAGTTTCCATTTGTAATAGCCTAGTTTGATAATTATTTTAATTAGACCTATATATCCTCTGTATAGAGACAGACTATCGTGATCTAGATATAAACAAATATTTTATTATACGATGAGAAATTTTGTATAAAGATGAAAACGAAGAAAAAAAATGAGAAAATTAGGTGTTTGGGAATTTACTGGCATGTAATATACGCAAATTATATTTTGTATCTATCGTTTTACTGGTCGGTTTAGTAAAGTTAATGATAGATTTAGAACTGTGTGATGGATCCTACCAGATACTTGGATGTACTCCTAGAACTGCTTCATTTGATCATTCCATATTTATATCTTGGTCATCATTTACCCATCACTATGTGTTAATGAAACATCAATGATGGTTGGCATGTGGATATCAAATGTTTATTATGAGGACAGGTTTCAAACTACGGAAGTGCTCAAGAGCCGTGATGTTATTTTTTTTACTGCAAATCTTTAGTTCCAAATAATAACTACATGAACTAGTCAAAATTTCCAAATTTCCAAAAGTTATGGAGCAGTAAGTCAAAATTTCAAGATATCATTGATGGAAGACAGAGAGTTTCTCAGAAATGTTCAAACGCTGTTTCGATGTCGACATCTGGAAAGTGATAGTGCTACATGTATCTTAAAAAGTCAAATTAATATATTGACTTTCTAGACTTTTCATCATGGATCATTCTGTAACATATGTGTTAATGCAGTAAATGTTCAAACTTCTGGTAGTGATTTGACATATGTTGGAACATTTCCATGATGTATTGGAGTTTCTGACAGAATCCATTAGGAGAGGATTCACCATGGAGAAGTTGATATTTGGAGTCTACCATACTTAAAGGGGTTTCATTACCATTCACACACAAAAAAGTTGATGGTAAATCCCCCTAAATAACAGTCCTATGTTAAAGTACTAAATTATAACATATCCGAAAAAATAATATATTTTGACCTTGTGTTTCATATAAATCATTTTCATATGAATGAGAGAAACTAAGAAATAACCTGGATTCTTAGGGTTCAGTTGCAAATGTGTACTTAACATGCTATCTTAGGGAAAAATTAACATGTGAATTTTCAATATGTTTGCCGGGTATATATATTACTAATTAAAATTAGCTACACAACTGAGTCTTTCACCATGCAGATTTCTTGCAATAGAGATAAGTGCAGAAATCTCATGTTAAGAGACAGAAAAAAACTCAAATCCAAAGTGCATGTAGGCTGAAAATCAAGTGTAAATTTGAGTTTATTCCATCAGATAGCTGAAATTCTAGCTGTTGTTGACAGTTCTGAGGGATATGCTAAGTTAGTTCACATTGTCAATTGATATCAATGCTTATTTTTCTTTCTTTCTTTTTTTTTTTTTGATATATCGGTTGACTTTTGGTAAATGAAATGTAATGAAACCCCTTATAATTACATCATGTGTATGATAACAGTAGACATTACAGATGCTATGATGACTATATTTGAAGTTCATGTGAACAAGTATGTAAAAAGTAACTGAAGTGGTCATTATGCAAATTTATTTTCACCGTACTGGTGATGGTCCCACTGATGATAGGTCATGGAGTTTTGTCTGATTTAGTACAGGGCATATGACAGGCCTTGTTTTTCGCAGAAATTCACGGGAACCCAATTTGATTCTCGCAACTCTGCTCTATGGGAATCCACGGAAATCCAATGCTATCATTTCTATACAGATTGCTAATATTTTACGGGAATCTGTTGGATTTCCGTAAATTATTTTGCGGGAGTGCTGACGGGAATCGGATTCCCGTGGAAAATCAAGCCCTGTATGATCCATTCACTTGTATTACCAGTACTCAATGATATTCCATTATCTAGTAATTCATGCAACAAGACTATGAACTGGGCAATCTTCTTCACTGGCAAAGGTCGTCTCAAGTTTCCAAATGGACCAATCAGCAGTCTTATAACAGTAATATTTCCCATGATGCACCAAATGGAGCCGTCTATCACACACAGTATTCAGAACATTTATAAGCCTGTCTAGGTCTAATGTAGACCCACTTTTCATAGGGGCTATCAGTGGCCAAATGTTCTAAGGTGTTTCACTGGTGATCGCTAGCCTCAGACTGGTGAACCGGCACGAGTTCGAGCCCCGCTGGTGCATGTGTGGAAGTTTGTCAGTTACTTGATGAGGCAGTGGGTTCGCTCTGGGTAGGCCTACTCTCCGGCTTCCTCCATTTTTACAGCTGGCGGTCACCATATGAGTGAAATAACCTTGAGTGTGACATTAAACCAAACTCCCCGCTCCTCCACTTTCCATACTTGGGCTTTGATGATCATACATGTAATATACGGTATAAATGCACCATAATACAGTGCAGCTGTATCCCAAGTGTCATGGTCCTAAATTACGGTACTGCAAATGTATATTGTTTCACAGATGCCGGATTTTCAAAGAACAGTCTTCCAAAAGTAACTGCATGGTAAATAATTGATCCCAATTTTGAGAAGGATAAGTACATGCATGATGGTGATTGATAATTAATATTGGACAATGTATACTTTGTGGCATGATGTTCATGCACATGTATTATACCATAACGAGATGTTTCCATTATTGTTTTGACCAAAGTAACATTATGTTTTCTGAACTACCATGGTAATTCCTCAAATAATTCAATCACGCTATTAAAATTCAATCACCCCGTTTTTTGGGTCAAAATTCCATCAGGTGTCCGGTAATGAGTGAATGAGTCAGTCCATCCGAGTCCTTTTGTCGGCAAAATAAGGAGAACTGTTGACATTAGAATGAATTAATGGAATAAGATATGATGGATTATTTGCCTTATTTTGACCATTTGTGTTGACTTCCTGTTGTCATAAATTAATCACCCCCAGAATTTTTGGTGGGAAATTTCACTTCCTGTGATTGAATTATTAGGGGACCCATCTGTGCACATTATGATGAGAGAGATTAATATATGGTGGTATATTTTTATTAGCATAATGCTTGCCTATGATCTGACTCTGGTGCTGTTACATCTGCTTAACACTTCCCACGTCTGCAGTATGGTTCTTAATGTTTTAACTTCATGTTCAGTGATCAACAGATACAATATGTGTGTACATATACTTTGTGACATTTCTGTACTTCTTCCCCGCTTTTAATACATATGAAAAACCACAAAAACGAAAATGGTGGAAATTAAAATAAATGTTTTCATTACCATATGGGAAAATTGACTTGAGTTTTTTTATTGGTTCAAACAAAACTGAGCAATACTTTTCATTTGGCTCTGTATAGTTGGAGAACAGATATCCTCCCTCCTGGTATATTTCGTCCCTTGACATTTACTCACTACTTAACTCCCCCCTCCCCCGATATATTCTCCCCCAGGGCATTCAGTCCCTACACCAACATCCCCCTTAGAATCAGTTGCCTTCGGTATTAGATTTGGTAAGGACTGCCGAAGGGGTTTACGGTTAGGTAACCAGGTTGGGTCAGGTTACATGGTTCGGTTTAGGGTAATTCAGCGTTAAATAAATAGAAATAACAAATTTGGTATGGTGTAAATATTTTTTGAGAGAAAAGATTGAAATTGATTTAAGTTTAATTATATAATTTAATTATGAAATAAACATGGACTATATGATATGTATTCAATATATAAGGGGGGGGGGGGAGAGGGAATGCCCAATGGGGGAATATGTCGGGGGGGGGGGAAAGGATGTCCTACATTTGTATAGTTATGGCTTTTGTTACAGAATATTACATGCATCTTTGGGGTGTGGGAAGATGGAAGGATTTGTATTTGTCTAATTGTCAATATATAAGGCTGGGAGAGGAAATGCCCTATGGGGGGGATGTCCTACATTCGTAGAGTCGTCTTGGGTTTTGTTCCAGAATATTACCTGCATCTGTGGGGTGTGGCGATGATGAAGGATTTGTATTTGTCTAAATTGTCGGTATATAAGGCGGGGGGAAATGCTCCATGAGGGAAATATGTTGGGGGGGGGGGGAATGTCCTACATTCGTCGAGTTGTCATGGCTTTTGTTCCAGAATATTACCTGCATCTGTGGGGTGTGGCAGTGATTGAAGGATTTGTATTTGTCTAAATTGTCGGTATACAAGGCGGGGGAAATGCTCTATGAGGGGAATATGTTGGGGGGGGGGGGGGATGGCCTACATTCGTTGAGTTGTCATGGCTTTTGTTCCAGAATATTACCTGCATCTGTAGGGCGTGGCGATGATTGAAGGATTTGTATTTGTCTAAATTGTCGGTATATAAGGCGGGGGAAATGCTCTATGAGGGGAATAAATTGTTGGGGGTGATGTCCTACATTCGTCGAGTTGTCATGGCTTTTGTTCCAGAATATTATCTGCATATGTAGGGTGCAAGGACTCGCTCATGTTGCCTGCTCAAAATTTAGCCCACCTCCGACCAACGAGGTATGTAGGTATGTACATAGGAAGATCAGAGCAAGAATAACAATCATGACGGAAACTGATATTTCAAGTTTCACAAGTTGTTAACAATCACATCGACTCGAGCGAAGATATCAGTCCGATCTATCAATCTGAAGTCCACTAAAAGAATTTCAGTTTCACTCTCAAGAGACTATAATACCAGATTATGCTGATGATGAACCACGGTCTCCAGGCCGTGGTCATTGACATCATGGTGTGCATGAGCACTCACTAGGGAAGCCTATTGTGGAGTTTTGGAAGAGCAGTGGACCATGCCTGGTCCAAATGTGGTGCGAAGTGGTGCCTTCGTGAAGAGCTCGTGGTGTAAAATCAGACTGTGATGGTGACATTGTGCTGTGACGCCATTGTGTGCTTGCGCGGTTGGGAGTAGAAGAGAAAGGGTATGTTAGGATGCGCTTGTGAGTATTTGGATGGATGAGGGTCATAGGTCTGCCAAATGTGGGGATTCTGTGGAATGCTCATAGGGTAGAATACAACTTGAGGTGGTGACAATAATGTGTGACATCATTCTGCACCTGCACACTCTGGGAGTAAAGGGCATGGGAGTTTTGGGGAATATGTGTGCCATACATGATCCAAATATATCTTGCTTGTTATCATAGTGAAATTGTGTAAAAGGGGTCTTGGGTCATTGTGTGCATCTGTTGTGGGAGTTTTTGGTGATATGTGATTCATCCTTGGTTCAAATTTGGCATGGGTGGTTGGGTGGGTTCAGGTTCCTGTTGCTTCTGAGAGTGCGCAGTGTCCCCAAGACAAACTGTCAGGCTACCGGGAACGCACTCGTGCACTGATCTTGGCCAACGAGGGAGTTCGATTCAACCTGTCGCCTTGTCTGGATCAAGGAGGTTGGAAAGGAAGACCTGTAATGACAACCAAAGCAAATTAATACAATACTGACATATAATTCTATGAACAGGAATACAGGATTCAGATCGCGGTAGCGTACAATCCCTGAAAGGAAGATCCCTGATCTATGAATTGGATTTACCTATATTCTTATAGTTATCTTTAACCGAAGTTCAATAAAATAGAAAGATATATACAAAATTATATAGCCCTAGCTATATCGCGATCAGGCCTGGTCACAGCCACAGTCTGGTCATGACCGGTTCTCTCGTGGTTGGGTCCAGCTTCTTTCTTCCTTCCCCAGGTCTTCGTGGTTGGGTCCAGCGTCTATCTTCCTTCTCCAGGTCTTCGTGGTTGGGTCCAGCGTCTATCTTCCTTCCCCAGGTCTTTGTCCACTCCCGTATGGATGGACTCCCCGTCGTGTTTCGTCTTACACGACCTGGCCCTTCCGTGGTTATGTCCGGCGTGTGTCTTCCTTCCCCCGGTCTTCTTCACTCGGGCTGTATGGACTTGCACAACTGTTCAATACGGTTGAGTCAAGTAGAGATGCGGCTAAGGTATGGCCATGCTATCAACACTAACGCCGTTAGTTAATTCCCAGAGCTAAACCTGCACGTCTGTGCATCACGGACGAGGATCAGGTAGAGTTAGAAATAACCATTAACGATAAGTGTCTATACCCTATCTCCCAGTGCAATACCCGCACAACTGTGCATTACGGTTGAGACAGGTAGAGTAAACACAGCCCGGACGTGTGAATGTAAGTGAGTGTAAATGTATGCTATGATGCTATAGAATTCGGCGGCAGCTCTTCTCCATTTCGGCGGCCTGGTCCCGGCCCGGCGGCGGCAAGAATTCGGCGGCCTGATCACAGCCCTTCTCCGGCCCGGCAATGTATTGGATTTCTTCTCCCTGATACAACCGAACGTGTTCTCACCTCAAAGTTTCTGCTGGTCTGCCTCGTTTCCGCGGGAGCCTGGCTTATATAGGGCTACCGCTCTTCTGTGGATAAAGGTAGAAACAGAACGTTCTCCTGCAGATAAAGGTAGAAACAAGTCGACGACGCCAGCGCCCTCTTTATTGTCAAATTATCACACTTCCCCCGATCAGTTTATCTGGACTTCGCTGGATAAATATGGCTATGGAGGAACAAACCATAATTCATAACGGACGTAACTGGTAAATCTCAGCTTCCAACTCTCTCTAGTTAATTCATACGACGACCGCAAAGTTCACTCTCCTTCATCTGCATATTCTTCAATGTTGACTTCCGGATTCCTGACTGACGTCATCTACAGCGAAGCAAGTGAGCTCACCAGCGTTCCTTTTGCCGTCCCGACTGATCGTTTGAGATAACTTCACCGGGATTTCGAGGCATTGTCTGTCTCCCGGATTATTATAGTACATTCTAGGAAAATTACAGCGTTGAATTCCATCAGGTAAGTGAACCGCACACATAAACACAATGTCACTTTCGATTTCACATATAGTCACATGTCAAAACACCAGCTGTGATTTTTTAAAGGGGATCCCAAGGGGTCGTTTGTATTCCTGCACTTTCGTTACACTTCAATGCATTTTGCTGAGAAGCAACAGGAACTTGATAATGTGATGTCTAGCACTAATATCACTTGTCTTTATTGCACCATGTATTAGCGTCCTGTCTGTGTCTTGTGTGCTGTCCTCGATGTTTCATAGGGTGGATGGAGGGTGTCTGGTTCCACGCTGCTTCAAAGATTTCTTCTTTGAAGTAGCAGGAACACAACTGGGCTGGGTGGTGCTTAGTTGGTTTGTCGTGATATAGCTGGAATATTGTTGAAAGCGACGTTAAATTCTATTCACTCACTCACATGTGCACTTGGGTTAAGGCGCCTACATACACTAGTGCACAGGAGTGGATATGTGGGGGTGACCTCTGTGATACAGTGCCAAACTGTGATATCACTCTGTGCATGTGCACTTGAGAGATAGAAGCAGAAAAGCGTTTTTGGATGCGTGCATGTGCACTCGTGGAATAGCGGAGAAAGAGATCCAGATGCGAATGAACTTCAAAGTGTGCTTGCTTCCATGAGCCTTTTCACCTGCTACAGGGGCTTCATGCACAAACTGAATACATATGGCGCCCTAGGATCAAGACAGAGAGAGAGAGCAATTATGAGGTGTTCTATATTTATTATCTAGTCCATCACATCACAACCTGACTGGGGGAACGACTTTGCGTTCGTCTCTTGAAATGCTCTTGTCTCTTGAACTGTATCCAGATGCTGCATGTTCGCGTGTTGGATCTGGGTTCTCAGTAGGTGATGGTCGGAGGTGGCTTGTTTCAGGTCGATGTGCATATACATATGCTTGGTTGTGGTCGTACCTTCAACAGTTGAGTGGTGTCTCTGTTGAGATGTTCTGATGCTCTTTGTTTTACTACACAAATTCTGCACAATGTAGATGATGCTGATCCACCGATGATGACTGCCTTTGGTAAAGTACTGTCACTCGAACATCAGATTCCACGATGAGATCATCAAGAACAGCCAAGGTATCCGACCGGGACAGAGCTATAAGCCCTTCCACAAGAATGATGTTGCTCATAGTCGCATACGCCATCTGCTGTTCTCTGCAACACCATTCGACTGGGACAATGGGTGAGATAATTATGCTGTTGACGTGTTGAAAGAGCTTCTGGCCGAATTGTATCCTGCCTGACCCCTTCGGACTTGCGATGAGACAGGTGAAAAGATTTTACCACCTGGGGTCTATGGCTGGAGTTTTTGGTAGGTTCTACGCAGGTACGTACGTAGGTGGGTACGCGTCTGTATACTTGCTCAGGTCAGTTGTATCTTGATGTGCTGGGCTGCGATCGGGACCTCGTCGATGACCGCCGGTGTGATACTCTTTGTTGTGCTATTATCCAGTGTCGCTTGACCTGCTGTCACTGGCTGAGAGTTCGTCATCCTAGGTTGGTTGAGCACAGATTCGAGAGTTAGGTACAAATGGAGAGTGATGAACCAGTACAGCTGGAGAGATCGGGGTGACCAATGGCATCTTCTGAAAAGTGCCTGACCGGTTTCGAACTGATGAGATCTCAACAGAAGCTGACAGATGGTGTCTGTTGTCCGCTTTATATACCAGTTGACAGATGGCTCAAGTTGGGCGGCGTTGTGAAGGGTTCATCACTCTCCATTTGTACCTACTTCTACAATCTCGAAACCAGACCCATTCGGTCCTGTGCTTCCTACTAGGCTCTCGTTCATTGGATAGCACCAGAAACTCTAGAATTCAGAACATAATGAGGGCGTCTCTGTGTAGATCATGCTGATCTTCCGATGCCGTGGAGGTTACGAGCGCGTCTGGCAGATAATATAAGATAATTCTTTATTGTCAATGACTGACAGAATACAAAATTCACATAACTATAACAACAGGTCAATTAATTCCATATGGCAGATGACGTACTCATAATGCATTCTTGCAAAGCATTTTCTATTCTGACGTTATGACGCTGACGAAGAAAATGACTCCGGACTGACGTTTGATAAGGAATAGAATATGTTCCAATCGAATCGGAAGAGTACACGTGATCGAATTTTTCAATGTATTATGGGACACACTTTCAGCGACCGTGGTCCTAGGGGTTCGTTGGAGCGGCCACTTTCCAGCGGAAAGCGACCCCTGGTGCCGAGGTTACCTACTCAACTACCACTACAGAAGGCAGAGCTATGGCCCAACCAGCCAATAAAGCACCAGGATCAAGCAGCAGCACCTCGCCTACCTTAGAAGAACTCAACCTCATCCTTGATGAAACAGTCACACCCATCCCATCTGTCATCGACCTCCGAGAAGAGACCGATGATCAACAACACAAGCGCAGAAGAGTCGACGAGGAGCCAGGCACCAGCGGGACCAACGACGACGCCCGTAGGGGAAGCTCACGCCTTCCCGAAAACGCTATGACCACCTACAGACTCACCAGAAATATCCTGTGCGGCACACCGCCCACCCCGGGTTTATACAACATTGCATTGACAAGCACAGACCACCCACTGGTCTCCTGCTCCATTGCAAACCCCAAATAGTCCTAACAACCCCGACTTCATGCGTGAGTGGGGCAACATTCTCCTGCCAGCATCGATGTCCATGACGGCCCACCTTTGTGATCACATTTCTGCACTCAAAATCAGCAGCGAACGGGACCTACACAAGGCCCGTGCGGAACTGGCAAAACTTCTACCAGAACCAAAATCAAACTTTAAAGCCGAAGCCACACTGCCGCAAATGGCTAACAAAACACGTAAACTGGCCACACGCCAGTACGACGAGAAAAAGAAGAACCTAGAGAAGCCGCCTTTTTAGCGGACATGCGGCCCCGCCAGAACCAAGAGAGTCACCAGAGACAAGAACCGAGACATCCACCCACGGGACGCCAGCGTTTTCCACAACGCCGGAACGGCAGGAACAACAGGAACGGCCCACCGCCGAACCGAAGGAACAATCAGGGAAAATCACCTATGATTCTCGAACTTCTCCAGGGCCTGTTGGAATAGAACATTCGAACTCTACTCTACTTTTGTCACACTGCCACACACACCACACCATCTTGTGTTTTTCTTAATAAAGAAGACCCACAAAACCTTCCTATTGCATCTTAAAACTCTGAGTTTGTTATTAATTTATCCGACCATACACTCCCATCGAGTGAGAAGTCGATACTCTCGTATGGTCTCAACTTCTGTCCCACCACTAGGGAACCTGAATTTAAGGCCATACGCGACGGTTTAGGTTTCTTCCGTCGACTCAAACTGCAACTGTATTTCTCACTGCCCGAGGGGTTCACACCAACCCCTATGGACGAGCTTACCCGCCAATTCAAGCCGAAAAGCACATGGGAGCCACCTTGCTCCGATATGCATGCCTCAACGCTTTCATCAAGAAAACCCGACTTGATCTTATGGGCTCTAAACAAACCGTCTTTTCTCTAGTAATGTCACACAAGATGAGAATTAGGCTTTAGAAAGCTTCAAGCGAACCCTCGCGTAGTCACCAAAAAAAAGCCGACAAAGGATCGGCCGTGGTTGTCCTGAACACTAAGGACTACATCATTGAAGCCTCTCGTCAACGATCGGACACTAACTTATACGTCAAAACAGACGAGAATTGGAACGATCACCACAGTTATCTGATCAACACCGAGCTTCAAAAACTTCTCTTTAAAGAAGAAATTGATGATAAAGTCTACAACGGACTATAAACGTAGAACCTCCAGATTCGTAGAACCTCCAAATTCTATCTACTAACCAAAATACACAAAAATCGGGACAAAGACAAAGTTCTGGGCAGACCAATCATTAGCGGGAATGGTTGCCCGACTGAGAAAATTAGCAGCTCTGTTGATGCGCACATCAAACCAGTAGTCCAACTGGTACCTTCCTACATTAGAGATATCACTGACTTTATCCGCAAAGTGGAGGCACAAAATCCCTTACCGGAATCCTTCTATATGGTCACCATGGATGTAACTTTACATCAACATCCCCAACCACGAAGGCCTAGTTTCCGTTGCGCGCTGTCTCACCAGGCACTGCCCGACATCAAAAATCTCGTATCCCGGTCTGTTATCAGTTCTCCAGCTGGTTCTAAATTGCAACAACTTTAGATTCAATGGGCAACACTACCTACAAGTAGGTGACACTGCCATGGGCGCACGAGTAGCCCCGTCTTATGCCAATATCTTCATGAGAGAATTGGAAAATAGACTTTTATCACTCAAATCACACCAACCTCTGGCGTACTTCAGGTTTATTGATATCTTTCTGATTTGGTTACACAGTGAACAATCACTACTTCAATTCATCAACTATATGAATCTCGCACACCCTACCATCAAGTTTACAGCCGATTACTCACGAGAATCAGTCTCTTTCCTTGATACTCGCGTCATTTTTGACAAAGTTCGACACCGAATCAAATTTGACTTCTACACGAAGCCTACTGACGCACAGTTATCTTCGCTACAATAGTGACCATCCTTCTAACTGTAAGACAAATCTTACGTTAGGACAAATCTTACGCATCAGAAGGATCTGTTCCGACACTACTGACTTCCTGTCTTGCGCGGAAGCAATGTCCCGGTTTTACACCATTCGGGGATACCTTGAAAATCTTACGTGATAGCCTACAACAGGCACTACAACAAGACCGCCGCTTCACCCTCCTTCAATCGAAAGCGGGTGAGGAGAATCAATTCAACAGGATCTCACCTATCCTTCCTTGCAGCCAATGTGCTATGAAGATTCACGAGATCGTCAAGAACGAATGGCCGATCCTTCAAGCATCAGAAGCTTGTAGGAACGTCTTTGGAGACCCTCCTCTCCTCGCTTTTTGTCGCAACAATAACCAGAAAGACACCCTCGTCTCGGCGAAGATCAACTATCCCCCCCCCCCCTCCAAAGGGGGATTAGTGGCATGAGTTACGCCAACTTTGATAACTTCATGCACCTACCGGACAATATTGTCCTAACTTGACCAAAAAGAGTTTTTTCACCTGTAGCCATACTGGTTTACCCTACCGCGTCAACCTGATGACCAACTGCTGCACTCAGAATGTGATCTACCTCATCACGTGCTTCCTCTGCTCCAAACAATATGTCAATATGTTGGAGAAATTAAACGCACATTTCACGAGCGAATCCGAGAACACTTCAATGACACACGGAATCGCAGTGACAACCCCGCACCAAGACATTTCTGGTCGCATTGACATTCTGTCAACAACATCAACTATCAAATTATTGAAGTTCTTAAGACAGATCCGTCTCTTGAATCCAGCACCACCAAGCACCGTTTGCGCGAAGTTTATTTGATTTATCAGCTGCACACCAAAGCCCCATTCGGCTTAAATGAAAAGGAATTATCACACATTGTTATTTTCTCTCTTTGCCACACAGACACGCCAAGTCTTAAACCACCCCTACACGACACCCACCGTGGGACAGTGATGACATCACCCACTTGTCCTCTTCGGGTTTAGAGTTTCAGCAGCAATCACCTTTTGTCCATGTCCAAGGGTGGACTGAAATATTTGTATCTAATACTGCTCAAGCTGGTTCTAGGGGCCCTGTGGTTAGGTTAGTATCTGTGTTCAAGAAAACTGATCGTAGATATATTAATGTCGGAAGCCATAAAGCATTCTTTAGCTCGACTACATACAGGAGATATCATTCATGGGATGTTTCTTTGTTTATAGAGTTGCTTGAATTTCTCATTAAAAATATCTATGTGAAATTTGGCAACACAATATATCAGCAGCATATAGGTATTCCAATGGGTACTAATTGTGCACCCCTGTTGGCCGACCTGTATCTGTTCCCTTATGAATATGACTATATGCAGGCGCTTTCAAAAACCGATCCATTCAAAGCCCGTTCCTTCTCATTCACCAAACGCTATATAGACGATCTTCTCGCTGTGGATAATCGCTATATAAATGACGCAGTGAAGGATATATATCCACCTTCACTGGATTTGAAGGAAACTACAGATAGCCCTACAGGCACATCATATTTAGATCTTTATCTCTATAAAAATGAAGCGGGCATTCTCTCTCGTCGACTTTATGACAAAAGAGATGATTACAATTTCGACATCGTAAACTATCCCTTTCTGGATAGTAATATTCCAGTGGGACCTGCATATGGCGTATACATATCTCGCTTAGTAGCATTTGCTAGATCCTGTGTTAAATGTGACGATTTTAATCAACGTCACAAAACATTGTTGCAGAAACTTATAAAACAGGGCTATTCCACCAAGCGCCTCCACTCAAAGTTTCTCAAATTTGGCGATACATATCGCATGCTGATAGCAAAATACGAACGTAGCGTGCAAGATCTATGGCGCTACGTTTCGTAACTTGTGTCTAATTCCGCTTAACCCGGGGCTAGGGGCCGTATGAACCCATGTACTTCAAGATCCTCATGGTACTCATATGAACAGGCACAATCAAAGCGTGACTGAGATACATCATTCTTTAGATGACGACTTTACGAATATTATGGATTAAGAATACTGATCAGCGATACGGATTTGATATTTTTGGAACATCATGATGTCTTGCCGGCATCATTGAAAACTGTTGACCGCTTCTCTCTTGCAGGAAACAAGCCTATGTTTATGTATACAATGATTGTCTTTTTGAATTTGGTGCTAATACTGTTATATGGAATATGGAATAGGTCTTTGGATTATGGACGCGGATATTCTCTAATGGACGACGGCTGGATTATGAATGACGGACTAGACGCTTGTAATTCAAGATGTCCACATGAACAACTACAATAAAAGCGTGGCTGGGATACAAATCATCACAGGGATCAGTTTTGGTTCTTGTGGTGTTTTAAGACATGCAGTCAGTAGGTTTGCCTGTGAGGTCATACGACTTCTTGTCAGTACACCGACATAGTTTTCCATCACCCCTGTTATCTGGCATTTAATTACATCCATTTCATCTGGTGTGGCTAATTGAACGAACTCGGCCAGCCTTGCCACTTCGTGAAGTGAACCGCCTTGCGGTACGTGTTCGACGGTGTAGTAGTCCTCTGTGGATTTCATCGCGGATTGCAATACCTTCTCATAAAACGTCCCTTGCAATGGCTCCCTAGAGGATCTTCCACAACATATACCCGTGCTTGATGGGGTATGCGACGTTTGATCACGAAGTGCTTCTTCTGCCAGTTGGGAAGGTAACTTTTCTCGAACTTGCCCTTGACTATACTGATCCGCACGTGCTCCCTCGCTGGAAGCATACATTCAGTGCGCGTTGGGGTTTTGGGCCGTACAAGACAGCCCGAGCTTGGGCTTTCCTGCGCTTGGTGACTTTGATGGGGCTCCCTGAACACTGCGGTGATAGACCCGATTGTAACTATCGAACAGATGGGAAACACATCGATGTACCTCCTTGTCTTCTTGGCTGTAAAATATTTGTACATCCGGCCTTTAAACGACGGTAGCCTTGCTCTCGTTGAAGATATCAAAGAAGAACATCTTCTGGGCTTTCAGAAACTGTTGAAAGGGTGTGTTTAGGAATTCCGTTCCTTCTTCATTTTGCAAATACAAAAATATAATTGCGCGCGGTCTTGAACATCTGCTTGAAAGCGAGGATAAGTTTCTCCCACGTTTTGGTCCGAATGTGAATGACCCACGCATACTTCGACAGGATATCAATGCAGGTCAAAATATACCGGTTGCCGTCATTGTGTTTGGCACGGGCATTCATGTCGACTACATCTGCTTGCCATCGGGCCTATATACCGACGGCGATGAAGCGATAACATTGAAAATGACAGTGACAAGCTCGATGTAAGGTATAAGCGTATTGGGTTATAACCCAGGCTTGAACTTGCGAACGACTGATCCACTGACCCATCTGTATAAATTCCGAGGTTTGATTGAAGTACTCGGAATCCTCGGAATAGGCTCTGAAAATCCCAGAATTCCGAGTATTTCCGAGGTTTTCCAAATTTTGGTTCATGGAAGACCTAGCTTGGACAATTGCTCGAAATTCCACGGAAACATCAGACAAGTGTTCGGAATCCTCGGAATATTTAGCTTATAATCCAGAAAATGGATAGAATTTTGGACTTGGAAGTCTCGGAAACTGAAGATTTGGACCAACTTCTGGACTTGGGATATTTTACACATCATGGCTGAGAACATCTGGATTCAGTTAAGGAAATTGATATCCCCTCTGACTGTTATCTCAATGCAGGCCAATGTGGTTAACTGTGCAGTCTCTGTATTCCTACACAGCCATCCTGCTAAATCCAAACTTTCCAGATTTTGGGACAGACTCATTTAATTCTTGAAAAGTTGGATGTTCGTTTTGTTACCAAAAGTAGTAGATTATTTAAAGCTGAGTTGTCTCAATTTTAGTATCTTTAGGCTATCTGTGATGTATGGATTATTTGGACTACATGCAGCGTCATCACACTAATGAGGCAGTTATTAGGCATTTCAAAATAATGGAGGGAACTGGCTGTTGACATTGTTGAAGCTGAAAAAGGCTGATCATTTCCTGCAGTGATATTTTGGTGAGTGGTTTGATTATTGAAGCTTTATCTCATAATGTTAGAATTTGACATTTCAGTTGTGGATTCACAGGACTATGATGTAAAACGTTATGGTACAGAAAGTACATAATTTGCAATGCTGATGGATCTGCTACTCACAGGTTAATGCATGTACATTTTGAAAATATATCTTCTCTGGCATCTGCTGGGGTAAAATCTTGTCTGTTTAGATATAGAAGAAAGACAAATGATATTTTGAAA
Organism: Hanleya hanleyi; assembly: GCA_036873755.1. Lineage (NCBI taxonomy): Eukaryota > Metazoa > Mollusca > Polyplacophora > Lepidopleurida > Hanleyidae > Hanleya > Hanleya hanleyi. The sequence continues at coordinate 56,768 of JAVTVY010025290.1, forward strand.
TTGTAAGGTATCATTAATTTATGGATATATAATGTATGTGAAAGTATATGAATATAAGTATGTATCCTATATTTATATTATTGCAGAAATTTCAGTTGTTAAGAATGTTCCAAGCATTGATTTCCATACATACTATAGTCTCTAATTGCTTTTCACACAGATTATCGAAGTTTCCGCAGATTTCCGCATCAATGTCCGAGGTTTCCGAATTGGTGTCCAAGGTTACCGAGTTTTTCGAATAAAATTCCAAAGTTTTTCGATGTTTCCGCACTTTTCCGAGTTTTCCGCATCAGATTCCGAGGTTTCTGTATGGATGTCCGAGAATTCCGCTGTTATGTCCGAGATTTCTGGCCTGATGATGTTCATGGTCAGAATTTTTGTCCAAATACTCCGAGATATCATCTTTTTCCGAACTTTTCGGCCGATATTTCTCGGAAATCCGCGGAAATCCTACAGACGGCTCAGGCGTTACAGCTGGTTAGAGGGCGTTGACTCCCACTTCACGCCGCCGGTGACTGCATACAACATATTCAATATCTCCTTTCGTTTCAGGTTGATGACTGATGAAGGTATCAGGCTCTATTCTTTATTTATAATGGGTATATCTTGCGCCGCGGTAGAAGTCCCATTATTGAAATTTCACCCACCACTACGCTGTCCATGGCAGGAGACGAGCCCAACTCGACATGACTGCTCGTCATCTGTAAGCACCTAATCTGCATCCGCCATGCCATTTTCCAAGCTGGCCATAAAGCTGGGGGGATCAGGGTATGCAGTGTACCCGCATGTACCTGGGCCAAGTGAGCTAAAAGGGACCGCATCGGGCGTACATCGTGTCCCAGGTGGATGAGGTTGTCCACTCCACTAGATAACACCCGTCTAAATTTGGTCCAACCACCTTGGTACAGACGAATGTTATGTAGGGTCTGCGTCACAGAGGTCTCCCTCTTCGATGATATCGACGTGCAGACAGACATCGGGCCATTCTCCTGACATTCGATTGTATACGTCCTACTGTAGATACTGACAGTTTAGGAGGTACAAATTCTGACAATGGGAGAATGACCTCCGGCGTAAGACTGAGAGAAGCTCGTAGGATATGCTCTCACATCGTCAGTGCATGAATGATGCACGTTGTAACTCTCCCTCGTATTCATTGGGGTGTAATGTCGGTGAAAATCCGTTTTCCAGCATGCCTTTCGGGCATTTCATCCAGGTCGAACGATGAGGGCGCAAATAGGGTGCTCTCTGTTTCGTTACGTAAATGTCACGTTGGTCGTCATCTCTTCCCGCCATTTGATGTTGGGATATGATTGGTAGATCCATTCCAAGAGCCGTCTCCATTGGCGCACGATTCGTGATGATGAATATTACGTACTCTGGTAAACATACGGGAACTGGTCCGTCTCATAATGCCGCAGCAAATAACCGGAAGGCCATGGTTTGGTTGTTAATATTAGCATGGTGGGTAAGACTGGTGCTCTCGAGTAACCTTAACTGTAAAGGTCAGTAAAGGACGATCGATGGATGGTGGGCCAATTGACTTTGGTACATAGTGTTCACAGCGTCTTGTTGCGGTAAAGTCTCATTGGGCGGCTTATCCGGATTCGTTGCGAAGTCCTTGTTCTCGGACCGTGCTGGGTTCCTGGGGAGTGGAACTGACAATTTAAATCAGATTGCGAGAAATGGGCACCTAGCCAAGAGAAAAAAAGCTTTGATCTCGGAGTGGGTGAGGTCTGCTGTCATAAGAACAATCAAGCTGTACGGCTACCGACATGGGGATCGGTTATCAGATTCCGGATGTAAGACAGCATATGATATTTCACCCAGCCACATTTATTTAATCAACTTGACATCCGACATTCATATATTATTTTAATGCTGAGCGCCATGCAACAATTTCCATTTTTAAGTCTTAGCCCGAGATCGAACGCAAGATCTCTCTCTTGTTAGTTTCCATGGCATAAATTAGAAGAAATTAATCTCTTTTTACATTTAACATGCGCAGGGAAGCTTTTTACCCCTCAGCTCGAATGGGCATAGGGGTATTGTTGTGGGTCCGTCTGTCCATCTGTCCGTCCGTCCGTTTGTCCGTACCATTTTCGTTAACATTCCATATCTTGAAAACTACTGAAGGCAGGTGCTCAAAACTTCTATCCAGTACAGAATGTATTTTGTAGGTGTGCCTTTTGTATCTTTTGGGTTATTGATATAGTGGAATCATTTTATAAAAATCTTTTAAAATAACAAGTTTTATGACTTATGCTTTTGGTCAAATTCTACTGACAATCGGGAACCCTCGGGTAATGGAATGGTCTTTGCTGAATAAGGTACCCGATACAACCCGAATGAAAACTGCTCCAAGAATAATTGAAGGTAGTTCTACAGCCCGTTTCATATTTTTCCCCTTTTCATCAGTCTTTTCTCTCCATTCTACTTTCAAAATATCAACGGAATATTGCCCGCTTTGTCCCTGAATACCAAATTATCCTTCCTTTTTTTCCGAATGATCAATGCTCTCCACGAAATACCAGGGGACATAACCCATGCATGGCCAACCCGTAATTTTTTTCTCAAGGATTGATCCGCCTGCGAATGTAGTCTAAGGTAGTCCACAAGTTTTTTTCAAGTTACGTAAGGTTGGTGATGATATTAATTATAGGGATTGCTTAGTGTGCAATTTTCATCGCTTTCACGTCTTGATAACCTTTATAGTATAAGTAGCAAGTTCAGGTATCCATACGCGCTAAAACCCCTATTGCAGACTTCATTTATTTATGTGACAACCAGCAGCCGATGCAGGTACTTTGAGGTGACGTACGTCTGTTTTCTTGATGTGACATATTAAATTGAACTAGCGACTTACTTGCTAGGGGTTATATCTTCAGATGTAAAGTATAAACGAATTATGAGACGTTTTTGCTGAAGGGGAATTAAATCTCTAAATCGAACTTGATAACGAAAGTGCGACAGGCGCAATTTACAACAACAACGACCACGTGAGTAGTATACAAGGAGTCTTTCAGTCCCCTAGCGTCTCACTGCGCATGCGCAGAACTTGGTGTGACGTCATAAGTGTGGCTGTGCGCATGCGTGATGAGGGGGCGTGGCCTATATGTGAGTGGGGTGGGTTCAAAATGGCGGCACCATTATTTTCTATAGACCACTTAAAGTCCGCCATTTTGAACCCACCCCACTCACCAGGTCAATCAGTTATGTGAGTGGGGTGGGTTCAAAATGGCGGCCCCATATTTTCTATAGACAACTTAAAGTCCGCCATTTTGAACCCACCCCACTCACCCGTGCACTGATTGACCTGGGTGAGTGGGGTGGGTTCAAAATGGCGGCTTGTGGTGTTGTGTGTGTAAAATAAGGTGCCGCCATTTTGAACCCACCCCACTCACCCGGGTGAGTCACTGGTGTGAGTGTGGGGTGGGTTCAAAATGGCGGCTTGTTTTTACGTGAATGGGAGTTGAGTATCCACCATTTTGAACCCACCCCACTCATCAATTGACGTGGTGTGGGGTGGGTTCAAAATGGCGGCTTGGTTTTAAGGGGGTGGGAGGTGAGTATCCACCATTTTGAACCCACGTGAAAAAAACGTATAAAAGCAGTCGATTTTTAGGGACAGGGTGTATTCATTGGACTACTTTTGCGTAGCACTGTGACTTACCTGTCTGCCTGCCTACCTGCCTGCCTGCTTGCTTCACCTCTAGTCAGTCATCCAACCAGTTTGGCTACTTGCCTATCCGCTTGTATCAGACATACTTTTTTCGATTTTACCAGTGCCAATTCACTAGACTATTACTCCGTAATAGTTTTTCACCAGCCCATAGTCATGGCGTCATCATCATCATTATTTTTAGCCAGGCTTGCAAAGTACCGTGTTCGTCTGATTGATGAGATGCAGCATGTGGGTGACTTATGTGATTTCCTTATGGCGGAGGAAAACATACTTCTGGAACAGCGTGTCGAAGAAATCATGGCGGAGAAAACCATTTCAGCACGAAACAAAGCTCTCATCGATGATGTACCGCACTTTACCTACTATGGATGTCTATCCTTCGTGGCGGCGTTGAAGATCACGGGAAATGGCGAACTAGCAGATCTATTGGAAGCCGACGACGACGTTCTACCAGATGATGATATCTTAGTGGTGGACACTACCGAAGAGCGCACAGCTAGCAAACGTACTAGCTCAGAGAGTGCTAAACGTGCTGGACGACCCAAACGCCCCCGTCTAACCCCGTTAGTAATACCTGAGCAGCCAGTAGTACCCCAGCAAGTGCCTGTGAAACAAGAACTTCCTCTGTCTGTCCAGGAGATCAACAATCTGATCGAAGCGGCTCACCAGGCAGCCCACAAGGACATTTGGGAGCTCTCACCCTATTTAACGGTCAGTGTAAAAGATGAAGAAGTGCATTTTAATGCAGCGGGCTTTAACGACAGACCTGGTAAGCATATTGCCATGAACTTGGACACCTGGCAAAAACTGGAGACCCTTGATTACGCCATCGATGCGGTTATTCGTGACCAGGGAAATGACGAAGCGAAATTTCCTGTGGGTGACGACATCTATGTGAGTTGTGCTTATTTCAACGACCAGCTCTTGGTGCATATTCGAAAATGGCGAAAGAGGTTAGATACACAAGAGCTGGTTGCTTGTCCTCAAGGTGTCACATTGAAATTAACGGCCTGGCGGAAGTTGCAGAGTCTTGCCAGTACAATTCGTCAAACTCTGACCTACCAGGTGTCGAATTATATATATGAGAAGTACATTGACACAGTCCTGCAGCTCATCAGACCTCACATGAACACTCTGGTAGCCTCATACGCGAGCCTCACTGAAGCACTACAGGCTGTGACCGAGTCGCAAATTGCCATGGCAGTGGTAGCGGCTTGTCCTTCCAAAATCCCACGTGAAGAGATTGTGACGTACATCTATGTGCACCAAGGACAGAAAGATGATGATGAATTCAAACAAGTCTTGTTGACGAACTATTGAGAACAAGGAAAAACATTGACCATACACATTTATTGATCTGGAGAGCGTATAATTGTATTTAAAATTCAGAGTTTTTTCACTGTTAATTGTATTAAAAAAATTCAATACTCAGATATAATTGTATTAAATTCAATACCCTTGTGAATACGTTCATTGTGTGTTAATAAAAAATAGTAGAAAATTAAAAAAATGCTTAGTGTTCATTCTTTTTTCCCTTTTTAATAGTCAAATAGCTCCAAAAACGTCTATTTCCATTCTTGCGCATGCGCAGAATGCTGATAGTTCAACCCACACCAGTCCATCAGATGGCCCTTCATCTCACCTTCACATTGATACCTCACTCGGCTCCATCGGGTCACTAGGGGCTCTCCTAGCTCCAAAAAAGGCTATTTTCATAGCCTTCGGCCTTCGCGCATGCGCAGAATCACCCTAATTCAACCCCACACCCACCCCATTAGATGCTCCGTCACTTTACCTTCAATTTGATACCTCACTCCACCCCATTGGTCCATTTAAAAAAAAAAATTTTTTTGGCTATCTCCTACGTCCAAAAACGTCTATTTTCATACCTTTCGGCTACCGCGCATGCGCAAAATGCCCATAGTTCAATCCCATACCCAACCCATTACATGCCCCTTCACCTCACCTTCAATTTGATACCTCACTCGACCCCATGGGTCCATTATTAAAGAAAAAATTGGGGCTATTCCATCCACCTTGCTTACTTCCTTGTCCCCCCCTCCAATTTTCCCCTCCCCTTTTTTAATTTCAATTTTTAATTGTTAAAAAAACATATAAAATGAAAAAGATTTTTTTGGCTCCATGAATCTTTTTTTCCTTTTTTATTCAATGATAAAAAAATTTTTTTTGGCTATTCCATTTCCCTCCCCCCCCTCCCCTTGTCCCCCCACTTCAATTTTTCCCCCTTTTTTTCAATAATTTGAAATAAATAGTAAAAAAAAAATTTCTTTGATTTTTTTTGGGGGAAAAGGATGATGGGAGCTGATGTTATTTTGGTGTGCTTATGAAAGAAGTTTTCTCTTTCGGAAAGATGGGTTGGCCCTCAAAAGGGCCTTTGATAGTGTGATACGACACACTTATGCACGGTATATTCGCTTCACTCCTCCGACATGTTTCCTGCATATGGGGCATTTTATTTTTAGATGGGACTCGCCGGCATCAACGCATCGACACATTGCACCTTCACACGACAGTGTTACCCAGCAATCCTTACACAGGCAAAGATGTCCACAGGGTAACAGGTAACACTTTCCTCGTCCGTACAGATACTGCATCGTGTTTTCTTCTGTTCTAGATGGCGTTCTTTCTTCAGTATGGCAATTTCCGCCTCCAATCCATTGATTGTCGTCTCCATTCCAACCATCCCTCCCCGCATGGCGATAATCTGTTCATTGAGGCGGCTTATCTCTACTTCGTGTCGACATGGTTGTGGTGTTTCTGCAGCTGAAATCGTTGGAGTTTCGGCAATTGTTGGAAGTCTGGCTGTATGGTCTTCAGCCCAAGTGGTTATACTTTGAGTGTCCACAGGCGACGTTATCGTGGTTGTTGTTGTTGTTGGAGGTCTACTAGTATTTAGCCAGGGCAGCTCGCCGTCGTCTTGTCCCCCACCCTCCGTCACATCACTGTCGTTTTCTTCCATTCTATTTATTTCTTGGTTCTGTTGTTCACTCAGCCTTCGGATCCGTCTACTCTCTTCTGCTCTCACCTCTCCCCGGAGTTGTTCTGCGAGTTCTTCGGTACTGTTAATTAACGTGGCTTCGTCTTCAATCACCTGCTGAAAACTTGTGATGATCGTCAATCCCCTTCCATCTTCTTCATGGCTAACCGTCTCTCTTTCTGTAGCAGCAGCATGTCTCGGATCACCAGTCGGATGGTGCGTAAACAGGGGACGTCGTCTTCTAAAACTCATGATTGGTATTGGTGAATAAATATCAAAAATATACGCTATTTATAGTCTAGTGGGATGGAATGGGAGGTGAGTACAAAATGACGGCCATCCACAGGCCTCCATTTTGAACCCACCCCACTCACCGGCGTCAGTCAGTGCAAAGATAGGCTGACCCACTGCATAGTGATTGGGAGGTGAGTACAACATGACGGTCATCCACAGGCCGCCATTTTGAACCCACCCCACTCACCGGTGTCAGTCAGTGCAAGAATCCCACTGCGCTGTCTTACCCTTGTCCCAGCATTAAAATTACCTATTATTTTTTCGATAAAACCCGTAACAATTTTCAGGGAATTATTATACGACTGTCACCCAGAGTCTACACGTTTTTTTAGTCAAGAAAATCAATTTATTTCCAATGTACCTGGTGTTTTAGACTCCCGTACACGAATTTTATGGGTTTAAAATCAATAAAAATTAATAAAATAGCGGTAGTGTGTAGCGTTAAACGGTTAAATTTTTTAAATACAATACATTGAATTGCCTGAGTGCAACTTGCAATAAAAATATAGGTGCGTTGACAGTTATTGTAAAATGACAGTCGTTTTTAAAATGGAAAACAAACACAAATATTGTCACCGTCGTAAAAATATATCACACAGCTAGAGTGTTCTCGCTACCGTCCGCGCATTAGACTATAAATAGCCCAGTATTTTTGTAATTATTCACCAGTACCCAGTCATGGAGTCACTACCGCTCACTGAAATCAAGGATATTGACGACTTCATCACCCATGATGAAAATCAACTCTACGGGAATATCATAAGTTTGGTAGATGATGAACCCTGGATAACTGATATCATGGCAGAATTATTTCCTCCACCTGGGAACCAGCCTGCCTCAACTTCAGCCATACCGGATGTTTTTCCAGACGTCGACCCCTGTTTTGACGAGATACACTCCGAGTTAGAAAAGATGTTGAAATCACCCCCAGCTCAAGACGAAACGGCACAAGAGGGAACCCCCGAAACAGAGGGAAGCCATGCAACCCAGGCTACAGAAGAAGAAAGACCAGATGTCAAGGCAACAGAGAACAGAGGAGAACATTTCACCAAGAAGAGGGTACAGAAAAAAAGAAAAGATGACCGGATGAATAGACAACGCGAGAGAACAGATACAAGGTCCAAGAGAGAGAGGAAAATAAGCCCCCCAAAAATGCACGACGAGGTGTATTATGTTTGGGCCATCTCCACTTCAACATTGGGCTGTAACACAGAAAGACAAAGCCAATTATATCTACCCTGCGTGGAATGTCCTAATCAGTTTGCCCGGTTTGCCATAGCCCCTTGCGGTCATCAAGCATTGTGTCAAGTCTGCATCCATCGTCGGGCCCAAATACCTACCTGTGCAGGACCCAATCATCCCCAACCGTGTCAATTATTACCTTTGACCTGTACCGTCTGCGCTGACAGAAGACACCGACTACAGATGCCCTCAACGATGTAATTTATTACATATCAAAAAAAAAAAATGTCCTTTTTAGGACAATTATCTTTTCCGAAAGAGAACTGCTAATCACGCACAAAATTAAACACGAAATCCCCACACCTTATAACCCCTGTGTTCATTCAAAATAAAATCCCCGTTATAAATTCGGGCTATTATCAAAATAAATTCCCCGTTATTCGGGGTTATGTCCCCGGTTCAAAAAAAAAAATAATAGTCCGTTATCGCGCAGACTATGTATTAATTAATTAATGGGGCAAAAAGAAAAAAAATCCTCTGTTTGATATGTGAGAGAGATTGGTTCTTACAAGAACCTTTGATATAGGACAGGGATTGTTTTTTTGAATGTAGTTTGCTAATAATAAAAAAAGGAGTAATGTAGGACATCTGTGCTTTTTGAAATTGATGTGCTAGTAAGAAGTTTCCTCTCTCGGAAGGAATGGTTTGCCCTAAAAAGGGCAGGTATTATTTTAACGTGTTTTTATTCACGGCGGGAGTAAGCCTACTTCCCGGTTGTGCGGCCGCTGACATAATGGCTCACCGGGAAATACCGGTACGGGCTGATCCCATCCTCCTCATTGATGTCGGCGTCAATGGCATGTCCGTCTAGGAAGATAGCAGCAGAGATGGTGGGGGGCGGTTGTTCAAATATAATCAGAGGGGTGTCATCATCTTCGGCCAGGCAGGAGGGTAGATCTTCTAGTGGAAAGGGTGGTATTTCCGCTTCCTCCTGCCGGGTCACTGTACTGCACGCTGGGTGTGGTGGCGGTGTTATTCCCTCTATCAACACTTCCTCGCAGGCCAAATTTTCGAATGTATGCTCGGGCACTGTTGTTGCTGGGCAAGGAGGAGGACTGGGATGCATCGCTTCCATTACTCGATGCAGTTGATCGAACCAGTCCTCCTCCCCAATTGTCGAATGTGCGGCAACCAACAGTGCCCTCACATTGTTGGCCGTGGTGTCCCCAGCGTCTGCGCCGTTCGTCAGTGTGGCCGCCCATCCTCTAAATTCATTTCTCCAGAATCGCCGAACATATTGTTTCATCATCCTCTCCTTGCGTCTTGAAAGCTGGCTGGTACTCATTTTCGCTGGTGCAGTGGGTTTCATCTTTTGTAGAGTGTGAAAATTTTTGTGGTAATCCTATTCCAGAGGGGGCACTATATATAAACATTGCGCGGACGGCAGCGAAAGCGGTCCCATTTTTTCCATATTTTCAGGCCATGAAAAATTGGCGTGTGTTTCTTTATGAATTATAAACGCGTGTCATTTTACAATCAGGGTGAGCCCCCGTAGAATTTTTAGTTCCAATTCATCTCAGATAAATCAGGGACTCGTATTAAAAATTTCAGCCGTCTAGCCCTTGACTATGCCATGATTTTTTAATTTTTACCGAGTTTTCGAGACGTAATATTCGAGTACGGAAATACGGAAAACCGGGTACATTAAAAATAAATTAATTTTCTGGATTAAAAATATAGGAAGTCTATCACTTATCACTCTATACGAGTGCCCTGAAAATTCCAGCTCGTTTCGTTCATGAGAACTGTATAAAATGAAGAAAACAGAGCCTTCGTTTTACGGCAAGAAAACACAATTTACGCGCAATTCCCCAGTCACGCGCTGTGTATCACAGCCTCTAGCGGTCGTGAAAAAAGCGCGGACGGCATAGAAATTAAGAAGCTCTAGCGGTCGTGAAAAAAGCGCGGACTGCATAGAAATTAAGAAGCTCTAGCGGTCGCTAAAAAAGCGCGGACTGCATAGAAATTAAGAAGCTCTTGCGGTCGTGAAAAAAGCGCGGACTGCATATAAAGCATTTAAGAAGCTCTAGCGGTCGCCAAAAAAGCGCGGACTTGCATCAGCATCATTGTCACTCTCATCATCATGAGTATCTTACATGTATTTATTTATTATATATATAGTATAGCTTTGCAAGTATGGGGTTTAGCTATCTCAGAGCACTATGGATTGTTTTGATAATTATCAGGATTTCATATTCTAGTCTAGCAATGCTATAATTTTATTTTATCCTAGTATTAATCAAGACTATTAATTATTGCACTCGGGGAGCGTGTACAAAAATAATTGCAGTGTTAAATTAATGATTTTTCCCAGGGTATAATTTTTTTATTGACAATTTTACAATGAAAATTTAGGGGCGATAAACCGTTCAAGTGCTCGGTGTGTGAGTACAGATGTACAGCCCAGTCCCAGCTGAATGTTCACACGAGATGCCATACTGGGGATAAGCCTTTCAAGTGCTCGGTGTGTGAGTACAGATGTACAATTCAGTCCAGTTTGTCAGTACACATGAGAACTCACACTGGAGATAAACCCTTCAAGTGCTCAAGATGTAATTACAGGTGTACTGTGCAGTCGAGCTTGAAGACCCACATGCGAACTCACACTGGAGATAAACCGTTCAAGTGCTCGTTGTGTCAATATCGATGCAACAACCAGTTAAGTCTGAAGACGCATATGAGAAGTCACACTGGAGAAAAACCATTCAGTTGTTCGCTATGCGAGTACAGGTGTACAGTGCAGTCAGGTTTGCCGATTCACCTTAGAATTCATACTGGCGATAAACCGTTCAAGTGCTCGGTGTGTGAGTACAGATGTACAGCCCAGTCCCATGGTTTTGCAAGCATCGGGGTTCACTCTCTCACAGCCCTATGGATTGTTCAGGTAAATATCAGGACTTGATATTCTAGTCTAGCCATGCACTAATTTTATTTTTTATCCTAGTATGAGTCGAGACTATTAATTTATGCACTCGGGGAGCGTCTAAAAATTAATTGCATTGTTAAATTAATTATTTTTCCCAGGGTATGCGTATTTTTTTATTTAACAATGAAAAATTAGCCAGAATCGATCTATATAAATTTGTGTCGGGCTAGTATTTTTGTCATTCTTCATTATGGCATCGCCGGGCAAAGAGCTCGCGTTCTTTCAAGTGACGTCGAAAGTAATTCTTATCGTGTACGAGCATGAATTGCACCTTATCGAGGAACATCCGATCGAAGTGAAATTAGCTTTAAGCCTGGCCGGGTGGACGCTATTGACACGTGTGTTACAAGGCCAAGAACCCGAAGTCGATTTTATGCCTGTCGGCGGCGATGTGTACCTGCGGCGGTGTAGAGAGGATTCATTTTTTCCCCGGTTAGAACAGTGTGGCGGTAGCGGTATTGTGCTTTGGCCAGCATTATGGGCGGCGCTCAAAGCTATCATTACCGAAGTTGACGACGTACTCTACCCGGAAACCCAATCCATCATTACCCGTACGCTCACCTCCGATTGTACCATAATAATATACCCTGATCGCATCGACCTCATTGATGATGATTCGCGCTATTGGTGCACGCCAGAACCCGCGCGTATCACATTATCTCCCGAAGGCTGGACTACCTTAAAACGTGTGTTATTCGGTGATTTGGATGGAGATAGTATTTACCTGGATCACGATGTATACATTTTTCGCGGCCCTTATTTTGCCCGATTGATCTCTCTCAAACGAGGCGGATTTACGCTGGATCCCGATCTGTGGACGGGTTTGCAACAAATAGTTCCTGTGGTCGATAAAGTATTCTCTGCACACGACCCGCCTCTCACAGAATAGGCCCTATAAATACCAGGGGAAGAGACAGAGTGTGTATCATTTACCGTTGGACATTGACAGCAAGCATGTCGCTACCACTACGAGCCATCTTGCCTCTTACACCGAGTGTGCGCTTATACGTGTATGCAGATAAAGTCAAACTGGCGAAAGACGATCTAGCTATTTACTGGACACCCGCTGAAATGCTATGGAATCCCGTGACACTACAGCGTGATGGATGGAATAAGTTTAAACGTGTGTTGAGCGGAGAATTGGACGGAGAGCTCGTTCATTTGGATAATGCCATGTACGTCTATACCCTACCACCCCTCCGTATACGTGTGGGCCGGTACAAAGATACGCGCAGTATCAGCCTAACTCCCTCTGTGTGGGACGCCTTGAAGAAAATAATGCCTATTGTAGACCAGTTATTGTCACCGGACGATCGATCACCTGAGCAATTAGCGTGGGTTCGTGCTATAGAAGACGCGTTCGCTGAACCGCATGAAAGACTACATAAGGCAGAATTTTGTTTCTGTAAATCGGAGTAGAGGACATTCTATGTCTACCATTGTACATATGTTTGATGATTATTGTCAAGCCGAAGACCGTGATGTCCTCGTCTATGACTGGACGGCCTCTCGTTTTAATGTGCATGCTCCATTTCTCTGGTTAACTTAAAAAAATGTACTGCGCGTGCGCGCAGACCCCTTGTTTATTGTTATTGTTATGACGTTGTTGTTCTGATGTTCTGTTGAATAAATTGATGAAAAAACACAATGATGGGTTTTGACTTTCTCTTTTTATTTAAGTCAACAAGCAAGGATTAGACTATACAAATAGAATACAGGGTACAAAATAGTAGGGTTAAGGTACAAAAAAGTTCTGCCAGGAGTAGGATTCGAACCCACGACAGCATTCGCCGACCAGCACTTAATACCGGCGCCTTAGACCACTCGGCCATCCTGACTTTTACATTTGTGTATCCACAGTTATAGTTCCACATTTGTTTTTTACAAGTCCAAGTAGGTAGTGCTCACACCGTCGGCCAATACTTTTCGTTTGGGATAAAAGAAAGTAAAGGCGTCTCTTTGCTGGATATAGGTGCGCATCTGGTGGTCCACCACCCGGAATCCTCGGTTAGTGCCACTCGCACTGGCCTGGCTTTGCAACACGCCCAGGTAGAGAGCTTTGTCGATGTTGGGATCGCGCCGGCTCACCCCTTTACAACTAAATTTATTTTCCTCTCCTCCATCTCCTCCGTAACAGTAGTAGGTCTTAGAGGAGAGAGCAATCATAGCATCTCCGCTCCACTCCAGCTTGAAGAGCCCGGGTGTCCGCTTATCGTAGGTGTAGTGATCGCGTCGGGGTAGCCACTGGTCCCGTTCCGCCTCATACTGATCCCTTAGCTCGGGTTTGACGAGTGACTCCCAGTCCGGGTGGGAAACGGCCATGTAGGCCGAATCTGTGTCCATTTCCATGAGTTGCCAGTCTGCGGGGTTAAAATATACACCCATAAAATCATAGATGAATTCCAGCATCCTCAGCTTGGCCACCTGATAGACCATACATCCAATCTGCAGGGGTAAGTTGTACCGGATAGTCTTCTTGGCTGAAGTGACTTCATAGGTGTCGTCATCGATCACCTCCACGGATCGAAACAGAGAAGAATTCACTCTTTTGCGGGCTTGGGTAGTAGTACAAATGTTCACGTTCACGTGCTTATCCTGGTTCGTAACTGTTTTTCCATAATAACCATTCCCAGTGAGTTTCCAAGATTCAGCGATGATGGCCTGACTCGGGTATTCATCACCTTGACGACGGGCCTTCGTCACGAGGTCGGCATTCTCGGCAAAACAAGCCTCAGGTACGTACTGTATCACTTGATAGATTTGAGTAATTTCCAAACCGTGCTTCATGTACCACTGCAGTAAGGGGGTGCCCAGCAAGATTTTCTCGCCCCACATACTTCCAATCAACATGCGGCGAGGTTTAGGCAAACACTCGTGTTGCTCCGCATAGGCGCCCATGGTCTCTCCAATGTCAGCCCGACCCACCAGCGTGTTCTTGAAGATAGGCGGACACTGGGCGAAGAGGGGCTTGAGAGTGTCGGGAACATGCAAATCACATTCTACAAAGCCGTAGAGCTGTCCCGAACGAATGGCGTCCAACATCTGGGGCAGACTCAGCAGTCGCCGACGACTCAAGGGGTACTCACGTTCTTTTAGGAACCGTTGTAAATGGGGCAGGGCCTTGCACATGGTGTGAAATTCACACTCCCACATCTCAATGAGCTGGAAGCCTCGCTCTTTCACGTAATCCCCGTTGGCCACTACTTCTTCGCGTAATTCTTGTGCCGATTTTCCACGTCGCTCATTGAAGCGTCCCGCGCTGAAATGACATTCGTGACCGTGCCAGTAACAGCCATAAAACTGGAAAACGGTCGGTGTTCCTTGGACAAGGGCAAACCCATCGACGGGGAGTCGACGATCTCCTATCCGCTTCTCTGTGGCGTTGGTCTGGTGACGAATATAAATCGCCCGTCGATAGGCTTCCCAGTCCAACCACTGGTCGGCAAGATGTTTGTACGGTGTCCGTTGCGGTGTAAAATGCCGTCCTTCTGCACACCAACGCGTATAATGACCGCTGGGCATGGGTTGGGCGAGCGACCACAAGTACAAGGCATTCGCGTCAAACCCAATGATTTTGGCACAGGGTTTCCCACTGGGGAGAGTAGTCACATCCTTCTCATGGTAGCGGTGAAAAATAAGGCTAGGGCCCCCCACAATGTTCCGCTTCAAACAATCGTGCATGTCTGCATCTTTTTGTTGTATGAGTGAAAAGTACGTAGGACACTCTTGAAACAGATGGCGAAGCGCCAGACCGGGTAAACTTAAGCACTCCTTGAATATGTCCACATGCATTTGGCGACGAAAGAGTTGCACCATTTTCTCGGCCGCTTCGAGAAAGGGAACCACATCTAGGTTGTTATACCACACCAGGAAATCTCGCAACGTCTTCATGCTGTGACGGTTCCACACTTGTTGGAGTTCGATGTAGGTGGCCTCCGGCAGAGCTTCCCCTTTCAGGTCATTGTAAAACGCTTCCCGGGGTGGCAACTGGGTGTCTTCTAAGCGGTCCAGGCTCGTCATATAGGTGTAAGGAAAGTAACCTTTGGTTTGGGCACAATTATAGGCCTTGACCCACTGGTCATAGCTACAATTAGGAGCCAGGTAGTTCCGTACATCGAGGAAATGCAGTGATGTGGTAGTGAGGGCCATATGGTTATTAACCTTCTTGATCACCGACTTGAGGGTATCGGACTGCGCCAAGTAAGGGTATAGAAATTCCTTCACCATGTTCAAGTCGTATCGCCCCGAATTGAAGCCGAGCACCGGTAACTGACCTAAATATTGTAGGAACCGTAACTTCAATTTCGCCGCATACGGTTTCGGTAAAGGGACATCCTGCGACTGCAGAGGCTGCGACTGGGATTCCGGCTCCGACTCGGACTCGGACTCTTCATCATCGCTGAATGCTACACCAGGTTCAGGAATGCGGTCGTCCAGCTGGGCCAGTACGTCCTCGAACTTGGCCACCAACAATTCCGTACTGGCCGCACTCACTTTCTCTAAATACTCCATCATACGGGTGATCAACTCATGGGATTCCCCCGTGGACACGAAACACACCGGAGCAGCGTCATAGCCAGGTACGTTGGATGAAATGCTGACACTCAGAGGAATATGGCGCTGCGTCCACTGCGTTTTCGCTGAAAACAGGTCCATGGGCTCTAACAGGGCCTCAAAATCATAGCATGCCCGGAAGGGAAAATAACGGTCCTCCTCCGGTATCATCACACCCTCATCGGCCAGTTCCTGGAAAATAGTAGGTGCATTATGATACACGCCACCCGGATAGACTCGCTTGACACTGTTGTCACAGGTTTTCTCGTGGCGATGTAAGTTGTAAGACTTTTTAAACACACGATGGCATTGGGCACAACTGAAAGACTGAGCGTACTGGCTCATATTGTAAATGAGGGGAAAATGACTCACGCCATTGTCATCGAACACATTGACTTTCATCGTAGCAGCATACCGTTCTGTTGATCGCCGAACCAATTCAGCCACAAATGTATCCTCCTCCTCGCATCGTAATCGATAAACAAAGATATTAATATCGAACAGTCTTTCCACGTCATCCAAATTCTTAAAGGGAACTCCACGGAAGTGCCGCTTATCCATGTCTTGCTGCTCTGGTTTACACTCGTCCAGATGCACGGCCAAACATCGAAACAGACATTTCCGGTCTTTGTAGGGCCCCTTTCTCCCTCCTGTTAATCCATTCAGGCCTTTTCGATGAAACAACCACGGGGGAAGTTGTACAGGAGCACCGATCGGGTGATCTCGCATTTTCGTGACGAAAAATGTGACGTTAGTCACCATTTCCACAAGCCATTGGGTATTGGGGCGTTGCAACTGGGCCCATTCCAATGGATCCAACGTAGTCAATTGGTCGATGAGTGGCTCGAGAGAAATCGCATCCGTCACCGTGAACGGCTGATCAAACACATAGGTATTATTGCTGGGATAGAAATACCGCAGTTGGTCCGTCTCCTTGTGCCGTAAGATATACCCAAATGTCATATTCAACTTATAGGCCGTCACCTGATCTTTGAAAATGTTCTCGGCATATGTAGTGAGATACGTGAGGTCCTCCAGCCGAAAATTGTACAAATCCAAAAGACGACGGTCACGGTGAAAACAATGGCGTATGGTAGCCCAGTGTCGTTGATAAATGACCCTCACACGCTCGTCTTCAGGCAAGACTTCAACCGGAGGTGCTGCTGGGTCCAAGGGAAAATCTTCTCCACGTCTCATGCTTTTCGTCTCATACAAGCGGATAGGCAAGCAGGCAGGCAGGCAGGGAGGCAGGCAGGCAGGTCAGGTAAGTCAAATTGAAATACACCCCTTTCCCTAAAAATCGACTGCTTTTATACGTTTTTTTCACGTGGGTTCAAAATGGTGGATACTCACCTCCCACGCCCTTAAAACCAAGCCGCCATTTTGAACCCACCCCACACCACGTCAATTGATGAGTGGGGTGGGTTCAAAATGGCGGATACTCAACTCCCATTCACGTAAAAACAAGCCGCCATTTTGAACCCACCCCCACTCACACCAGTGCACTGAAGGGTGAGTGGGGTGGGTTCAAAATGGCGGCACCTTATTTTACACACACAACACCACAAGCCGCCATTTTGAACCCACCCCACTCACCCAGGTCAATCAGTGCACGGGGTGAGTGGGGTGGGTTCAAAATGGCGGACTTTAAGTTGTCTATAGAAAATATGGGGCCGCCATTTTGAACCCACCCCACTCACATATCACTCATAGGCCACGCCCAATGAGTGGGGTGGGTTCAAAATGGCGGCACCTTATTTTACACACACAACACCACAAGCCGCCATTTTGAACCCACCCCACTCACCCAGGTCAATCAGTGCACGGGGTGAGTGGGGTGGGTTCAAAATGGCGGACTTTAAGTTGTCTATAGAAAATATGGGGCCGCCATTTTGAACCCACCCCACTCACATATCACTCATAGGCCACGCCCCCTCATCACGCATGCGCACAGCCACACTTATGACGTCACACCAAGTTCTGCGCATGCGCAGTGAGACGCTAGGGGACTGAAAGACTCCTTGTATACTACTCACGTGCGTGATCATTTTGGTTCCGACTTCTTCAAACGTTCCAAAGCTATTCAGTTCAGTTCAGTTCAGTTGGTACATCCCTCCTCTGTAAAGGAGCACCTCCGTAGGAGTACATAGTTCCATAATGAATATTAAAAACACACACGACACGAAACGAATGTTAAAAACACGCCACACCACAACACAAGGCACAAAGGAGGAGTCGGGAGTCGCCAGTTCATGCAGTTTGAAGAAGCGATGTCTACATGTAGTAAGATTTTAATAGAATTGTTTTAGGAGTTCAGTTAGTCTATTGCAGTTGATTTAAAAGCTCGGATCTACGGTGATGGAGAATATAGGTATACCGCCTGATCATCCTCTCCACCGAAGGCAGACAGGAACATTCACCGAGGAAGTTCAGTGGATTCAATATGAGTGAGGCTAGATGGTCAGGAACCGATGAAGCGTTGAGAGCAGCTGTACCACACTCAAAGCATAAGGTGGAGGCAAGGAGATACAGGAACTTGGTGCGTATTTCAGATAAAGCGTCACAGGTGACGAGAAAATGTGTTCTGTTCTCGTTGCTCTGAGAGCAAAGCTGGCACATGGCTCTCACTGCATGCTGATTGAATACGGCACGATTGGCTTGCAAGACGTAGCACCCGGTCAGGAGCCTTAACCTTATCGGTGCAGAGCGAACGTCCGCCACATTTGAGGTGATGGATTTCACAGCTGGATGAGGAGAGCGCAGGTCAATCGAGGTGTCAGCTGGCATCAGATGTTTCAGTGAACTGTCCTCTAATCAGGATCTTTTCTGTCCAGTAGGCCAGGATAGCAGATCTAGCTATACGCTTCCAAGATGTTTTAGATGGCGTCTTGTGAAGGAGTTGATGGAGCGACGGTAGGTCGTATATGGCGAGCACTCTTCGCACCTTGGCGAACCAACTCTTGCCATTGAAGCCTTTCATGATGGTTTGCCTGATGCAGATTTCATGCAACAACGAGTTTCCACCAGAACAGATATTTCTCAGAAGTGTCAGCATTCGAAGATGAATCCGGGCCTCCATAGGCAAGCAGCCAAGGAGGATATAGACTGCAGGTTGGGCTACACGGTCCGGTAGAGACAAGATTTGTTTTAGAGCCTTAACATAAAAGAGATCCAGGAGCTGTACATCTCCCTGAGTCAGGTAGAGGGTCTCGACGCCGTGCAGTAAGATGGGTAGGACGTAGGTTTCCAACAGGTGATGTGCGGTTACAGGATTCTAGCCGTTAATGCCGTGTAGTCCAGGAGCCATTAGGGAATATATCGCACGTCTCGCTTTCCTGACATTTTCCTCAATGGATGGACGCGCCTTCAAGATAGAGCCATCCCGGGGTAGACACAAATGAACGGCAGAGCTAGCAATGGACATGACGACACTATCGAGAGAGAATTGGCAATCGGTAGATTTCTCGGAACACAAGATCGCGCTCTTTGATGGCTGAAGATCATAGTTTTGGTCTTTGCTATAATCAACTGCAATATCCAGCAGGGTTTGAAGGTTGAAATCGTTGCAGGCATTGAGACATACATCGTCAGCACACGTAGGGGCTGGACAGGGGACCACTCCCACCCGAGCTGTTCTGTTTATTCTGTTTGAATAAAAGCTAACAGAAACTACCTTCCAAAGGAAATTTTGAATATATTTGATGGAACCCTATAGCCATACTTGGACTTCGTCGGGCTCAGGCGGGGGGAGGGGGGGGGGGGGGGGGGGGGCAGAAACTATAAGCAAAGCTTTAGGCTGGTTGGTTAAAAAAAGTTTCCTGTTTAGCATCATTTTTTTAATAAATCTGGGTAGGGAGGGTGATTTTTAGTGGCCTGTGTGGATAAAATTATCAGTAAACCTTGCCTTAATAGTTGGGTTTCTGTTCTGAATAAAGTAGCTTGCATCCATCGTCCTTCTGCTCTGTTGTTTGCCTTTATAATTGGAGATTCAAAACGTTGGTTGGCGTCAATTACGATGATAGACTTTAATGGAAAGCTGAATTGTCAAGTGTTAAACAAACCAGTCGTCTACTATAAAATATAGATCTGGGCGCTTAGAAGCAAAAATGTAAAAAAAAATAAAACGAACAAAACGCTGCTTACATGTACAATATGGCATTTAGTGAGGCAGCTCAATAAGCTGTTGATCACACTGCTCTGCCACATGTACACACACTCGTGATATAACTGATAATTTTTTCAAGAATATTACAGAGCTGAGGGGTTCTAGCGCCTCTAGTGCCTCATGCTCTAAACTATATCGGAAAGGCTACAGCTACAGAAACAGCTCGTTCATTCTCATAACATTATGTTTTCTTGGCCTTGGACTATCGATAATTTCAGTTGCTGTTAAAGGTGCGTGAATATGCATCAATCCAAAAGATTTCCTGTGTTATTACGATATAAAAACTCTGACACTGGACTGGAGTATGTAACCATGAAAATATGTTGGTCAATGATAGGATAAAACCCACAGGATATTTCTGAATGCCCAGCAAATACAGTACAATACATCACAGGATAAACACTAAAAGAATGTAGGTCAGAGGAGAGTACTCCGTAACATATCCACTCACTATTTATATATATTTATTGATGAAGTAGAATTTATTTTATATGAAAGAGTAGGTTAATGTGAATTATGTTGAAATGTCATATAATCAATAAGATATGTATTACGCTATATTTTGCTTCCTTTTTCTCTATTTTCTCTAATATATCCCTTGCTTCCCTTTTCCCCCATTCCATACCGGTTATGGCGGATTAGTATCTCTGAATACTTCAGGTGCGATGATGTCATTATCACCTCACTAGGAAGTGCAGATAAATGCCTTCGCTTTCCATTGGTGAATGCTCACTAATCCCCAGTGTACGAGCTGTCACAGCGACACAGCTCACCAGTTACCAATATACGAGTTGTCAGAGCATTTCCGTCATAGCTCTCTAGATTTGTATCCAATACCGCTTATGCCGGTGCTAGGGGCCGTGTGGTCATTCAAGTTGCCACATGAATAGGTACAATAAAAGCGTACCTGAGACACAACACATATCAAGAATCTTGGTATGTGCTTTAGAATAGGTTAACCAGAAGACTATACTGTGAAGTCATGTGGTTCTGTCAGTATGTCGGCACCTCTTCCCACTTCCCTTATATACGTTGTAATTTCACCCCTTTAGCCTTTATCGTTCCCGAGATTGAGCCTACTTCCGGTTTGATGACGTCGTCGATAGATGTCGATTAACCTCTTTGTTTCAATATATCCATTAGCGAAGGTCCCATGCCTCTAACTCTTATCATTGGGGGGAAAGCGGGCAGTTACGGTTTTGATGAAGTCACTTCCGGTTTGGTCGCACTTGTAGGTATGACGTCACTTCCGGTCTGGTTGAATGGGGCGTGACCTGTGAACATGATAGGACATGTACTGACCTGTCTGTCCGCCATCTTCAGAACATGATAGGCCATGTACTGACCTGTCTGTGGGGTTTTTCCACAATGTCGTTTACCTTCGTGTCTCTTCGGTGACCTCCGTGTCTTTTCGGTGAGGTCCGTGTCTCTTCGGTCAGGTCCGTGTCTTTTCGATTACCCCTACAATAGGGGTCTGTATTATACAATATACAGGCCTGTATGGGGTATGGCGATGGTCA
This sequence comes from Hanleya hanleyi, assembly GCA_036873755.1. Lineage (NCBI taxonomy): Eukaryota > Metazoa > Mollusca > Polyplacophora > Lepidopleurida > Hanleyidae > Hanleya > Hanleya hanleyi. The sequence continues at coordinate 78,152 of JAVTVY010025290.1, forward strand.
TTTTTGAACATGATAGATGTACTGACCTGTCTGTGGGGGTTTTCCCGCCAGAATTTCGCTGACGTCTGCTTGGGCTGGGGGTTGTCACGTGCCGAACACCTGGCTCCCCGAATTGCAACATTCTTGCACGTTCGCTACAATGTTGCGGCATCGTGAACACCCTGGTCTGGTGCATATGTGTCTGCGTGAGTGAGTTCACGTGCCGAACATCTGGCTCCTCGAATTGCAACGATGTTGCACGTTCGCTACAATGTTGCGGCGACCGTGAACACCTGGTCTGTCGTCTGCGTGAGTGAGCTCACGTGCCGAACACCTGGCTCCCCGAGATCAAGGCATGTCCAGACTTGTTCTGGGTTGTACAGTTCTGCCATGCAGAGGACGGGTACTAGGAATGCATATTACATCTATAGACAAAGTGTATGGAAATAGACGTGTTGGGGTCTAGGTGGGCCACTAGTGGGTCGATGGAGTCGTATGAGGTATCAATGTGAAGCATTCGTGAAGGCGCATCCGACGGGCTGGGTGTGGGGTTGAAATATCGTCATTCTGCGCATGCGCGGTAGACAAAGGGTATGGAAATAGCCGTTTTGGGGTCTAGGTGGGCCACTAATGGACCGATGGGGTCGAGTGAGGTATCCATGTGAAGCCTATGTGAGGGGGCATCCCACTGGGTAGATGTGGGGTCGGAATATCGTCATTCTGCGCATGCGCAATAGGCAAAGGGTATGAAAATAGACGTTTTGGGATCTGGGTGAGCCACTAATGAGCCGATGGAGTTGAGTGAGGTATCAATGTGAAGCATATGTGAGGGGGCATCCGATTGGACTAGTGTCTCGGGCGTTGTCAACATTCTGCGCATGCGCAGACAGGGAATTCTGGGAAAAGGGTGTGGAAATAGACGTTTTAGGGTTAAGGTGAGCCCCTAATGATCCTATGGTGTCGTATGAGGTCTTATTTTGAAGCTGTCGTGAGGAAGCATCCGCCTGGGCTAGTGTGTCGTTCGTTGTCAATAGTCTGCGCATGCGCAGTCTGGCCGTAGTATAGAAATAGACGTGTTGGGGTTTAGGGGGGCCACTATTGGGCCGATTGGATCGAGTGAGGTATCAATGTAAAGCATACGTGAGGGAGTATCCAACGGGCTGGGTGTGACGTGGAACTGACGTCATTCTGCGCATGCGCAGTAGAGAAAGTGTATGGAAATAGACGTTCTGAGGCCTAGGCGAGCCACTAATGGGCCGATGGAGTCGAGTGAGGTATCCATGTGAAGCATATGTGAGGGAGCAACCGCCTGGAGTAGTGTCTCGGCCGTTGTCCACATCCTGCGCATGCGCAGACAGGGAATTGTGGGAAACGGGTGTGGAAATAGAGGTTTTTGCGGTCTAGGTGGGCCACTAATGGTCCGATGGAGTCGAGTGAGGTATCAAAGTGAAGCATTCGTGAAGGGGCATCCAGTCATGGATGGGTGCATGTAAAATTAGGGGTACGACGTCACTTCCGGTTTGGGTGAATGGGGCGTGACCTTGGAACATGATAGGACATGTACTGACCTGTCTGTGGGGGTTTTCCCGCCAGAATTTCGCTGACGTCTGCGCCTGCATCCGGGTATGCATGAGGGTCTGTGTGAATGGGGTGTGACCTGCGAACATGATAGGAATGCATGTACTGAACTGTCTGTGGGGTTTTTCCCGGCCCGGCCCGGCCCGCCCCGGCCGCAGCGCGCGCGCGCTATCCGGAAGTGCGCGGCATCGCCGGAAGTGCGCGGATGAATGTCGGGTCAAATGTCACATCCAAGTCAAAAGGTCAAAGGTCTCCCTTTCGGCAAGGTTCGGCAACAATGTTGCGGCATCGATATACAGAGCTTGAACCCAAAAAGGGGATTGTAAATTAACCTGGGAAGGATGGGCAGTTCCATTTGCACCAATCAGCGGTCGAGAAAAAGAGCCAATGAGCGATCGATAAAAGAACCAATGGACGGGTACTAGAATTTCGCTCACGTCTGCGCCTACATCCGGGTACTAGGATGCTTTCGCCTACGCCCGCGCCTACATCCGGGTTCTTGTACACCCGGGTAATGTTTTCTGGACATGGATGGGTTACCTTTGGCTCCGTTCTAGGCCACTGATTGGCTAATACGGTGTTCAAAGCCAGTTTCCTGCATTATGCTCATATAAAAAACACACAAGACAGGGGTTTTTTTTTGGTGAGATCTCATTTTCTTTTTTATTCAACAATAACTAACAACAACAACGTGAGAACAACCACGTAACAACTGAAGCCCAGAACAAGGGGCTTGTACATTGAAAGAACTGAAGCCCAGAACAAGGGGCTTGTAAACTTAAGCCCAGAACATGGGGCTTGTACATTGAAAGAACTTAAGCCCTGAACGGGGCTTGTACATTGAAATGATGGGCGGCCCAGTCATATACGAGTACATCGCGGTCCTCGGCCTTGGGGTACTCGTCAAACATCTGTACGATGGTAGATAAGGTTCTGCCCCGGCATCGATGGTACAGGTAAAACAAGCAATATTGTCCGCACACGCTACTGGTCAGGCTTTGCAACGTTTAACTGTTCCAACACCACGTCTCTGTGCCTTGATCCATGAAGTCTGTTAAATCGGGATGGAGGGGTGGCAGGCCGTACGGGTCAAAGTATTCGCCCTGCTGTTCTGTCAAGTACACGGCCACCCAATGTTCACCGGGCCGATCCATCGGGTCCGTGTTGAGAACGTAAGCAGCAGGATACATACGGTCTAATGGGAACACATCTCGGGCGAACACCCCTTGAAAGACCATACGTGTCCCTGGGTCATTCTCCAGCACGGTGGTTATCTGGTCTGTATCCATGTTAGATGGCAAAGTCACACAGGACGTTGCGCGCCTTGTCCACTTGAATGATGTTGTCAAACTCGGCGTAGCAGATCACATTGACGGTGGTCCCGAGGGCTCGTGCAAAGTGGATTTCCAACCGTAAATTGCCTTGCTTGGCCAGGACCAGCTGATGGTCGTTCTCTAAGGTGGGGGTCAGATCGAAACAGAACAACGTGTATCCGTTCGCGTAGTCCTCCCGACTGATCATATTCCCTTCGTCCTGGTCGATTTGACCGGTGGCTGTAAACAGGCTCTGATAGGCTCGAATGAAATTCCTGCGCCCAAAATTCGGTGTTAAGGCCGTGGCTGGGACCTGTTGTCCATCCACATGCATGGCCACAAAATTGATGCCGAAATGTTTAAAGTCAAACGGATTCTCTGGGTAGGCTCCGCTGAAACTGGTATTTTCCACACAAGCCAGGATCAATCGCTTGGGTAGTTCCCCCAGGAACAGGTTTTCTTTGTTGGCGCTCATATTTCCAGCAGGCACAGAGAACACTTTGGTTTGTACATGTCGGATAGGGTACTGGGCTGGTTTTGTTTCCAAGGCTTTGAGGTGTCCCAGTTGAACGGCTGGATTCGGTTTCACTTTTCGGACATACAGGACTGCGTCTTGGATGACAATCTTATAGTCGGCTGCATGTCCGTCTACGTCAGTGACCATCTAGGCGAAGGTCGGAGGCGCCCGTATCAGTCGGATTTTGATGGGGATCTTGTTCAAGAGGTACCGGTCTTGCATGAAAATGCCTGCGTGCAGTCGACCCATGAGATCCACCGAGGCGCCGTTGGCGGTGAAAGCCTTCCGTTTGTTATATCCTTCATTGTCCACCGTGCTCATGTGCTCGGCTGTGTCCTGGTAGAATAAAGCGGCTGTCAGCTGAGATTTTTTAGCCTCTCGTCCATACGACAACAGCGTCTCGATGTAGCTTCGATAGGGGTACGTGTTGGTCGAGTCACTCATGAGTTTGTCGCTGAGAAAAATATCCACCTGTTGAAACATCGAGTGCAGCCAGAGATTCGTCGGGCCCACCGTTGCAGCTTGGATGATTCTGGAGCCATCCCCATTGACGACCTTGGCTTTCACATACAAGTATGTATGGGCTAAATCCACATAGGCCGTATCCGCATTACTGATGATGGTGAACTCGATGGGCCCTGTTTCGTTGATGCTGGAGAGCGGGAGATGCTCCACCCATAATCCTTGTTCGGCACTGGTCTGTGTGGGCGGCACGGTCCACAAATCAAATTCACTGTTGGTGGAGGGGCAGGACTCTGCGTGGATCAAGGACATGTTTAAGAAAAGATATCCTGGGTGTCGTCGTCGCTGGGTCGGTCGTCGACTGGTGCGTGGTCTCCGTGGTGCAGGTCTTTTATTCCCTACGGTGCGTTGTGCTTTGGCCACCAAGACGCCTCCTGCTTCTTTGGCCCGCCGTTTCAAGGCTTCTTTGGGTGCCGTACCTCCCAAGACATCACCAGCCACTTGCAGTCCCATGCGTACCGCTTGTTTGCCGATTGCTTTCACCCCACGCGTCACCAAGGGCAGGAACGTTTTGACGATGCTCCCGAGTATGTTCCCCAACCCATGTCCTCGTTCCATGCGTGCACCACTAAAGACGGGAAGGCCACCCCGGCCTGTTGGGCATAATAGTCCATATAGCTGCGTGCATCGCACTCGTAAGGGACCTTCATTATACAAAGTGGGGAGCACGTGCATGTCGAAAATGAAGTGTCAGCACCACTTTTCCTCGTTCGAATGCCACCGGTCGTCCCGTGTCATCTCTTATATCCACCGTGATAGTGTTGATGTCGGTTTGTCGTACGGGTAGGTAGAGCATGTGAGTGAAACTGTGGGTGACTTGATCTCCATATGTCTTTTTAATGGGGACCACCCGTAACAGAGGTGTGTTGATATCGCCAACGATGTGGTCGTCGACTACGTCCGAGTAGACGTAGAGTCCGTACATACCCGAGTTCATATCCATCGGGATCTGGCCATGGTCCTCGGATGGACCCGTGTAGGTCGCGTGAGCGAGACCCAGCATTTGCTGTAGGATAGGACTCAGTACGACACTCACGTTGGCGGTGAGGAGGATCTGTGCCTTGTCGTTGTGTGCGTTGTAATCGAAGTCCACGTGATTCTTGAAGGGAAAGGATTTGATGGGTTTTGAAACATTCGTGACCTCCCGTAGAGCCTTATAATGCAACAGTCTTGTCAGCCCCTGCATGAACTCCTTGGGGGTATCGTATTGGCCTTCGGGGAAGGTGAGTCGGGTATTTTTGCCTTCGTAGGTCACCTCGTACCACACTTCATTGGCTCGCACGTTGTACCACGAGTAAGGGTATTGGATATCCACGAGGCCACATTCCCATCGTCCAGGTAAATGCAACGGTTGCGGTAACTGGGTGACGTACTTGGCCAAGGTGTTGTCAGGAAACACATCCAGCGAACTGTTACTGGGTAGGGTGAGGTAAAACATGGCGACTGAGCTGTCCTGCTGCTGCTGTTGGTTTTAATAGGTGTTCCAGGCCTTGGGCGGTTGTGTCCGGCGTCGTGTTCGTCGCGGTGACTTGCTACGTGTCACGGCTCTGGAGATGTGGGGTGTCGTGATCAAGGATGATTTTTTAAAGGCCTGAAAAGAAGGTGCCTGTTGTGGTGGTGTTTTGGGGGGTGACTACGGCTCCCATTCGGCTTCCCAAGAAGGTAGTGGGCCACTTGGCGATTGCTGGGTCCGCTGCATAAAGTTCCAGCGGTGGGGATTCCCCACCAATTCCTGTGGTACATGCATGTCTTTCAAGCCTTGAGCGGAGACCTCCCATCCTCGAGGATCCGCGTGCGACCTGCGTTGACGCATCAGGTCATTCACTAAATCCGTCATGTGGGTCCCGGGGACCACCTGATTCTGTACCAGGAGTTCGCCTTTATCATTCCAAGTCATGTTAGGATTGTGTTTCATCCGTTGTAATACCAGGCCAGCTTGTTTCTTGAACGATGCAGGTACACTCTTCAGCACTTCGTCTTCCACCCACTGTGGGCCTGTGGGTGGGACCCCTGGTGATGGCGGCTGTTGGAGCGGTGCTGAGGTCGGCGGTGTGTCGCGTGGTTGTGGTGGTGGTGCTGGTGGTAGGGTAGAGAGGTTTTTGTATTGGTCCATGAACGTCATGTACCGCTGAAGCGTCTCATTGTACCGTTGTACTTTCTCACTATCGCTTAACCCCGATCTCTGTAAGATCTGTTGCATCTCTTCATCGAGGGTGTTTATGGTCTTCACCGTAGGTGGAACAGGGTAGGGCGATTGGAGGTTTTGAAGGAACCGTGGTTCGACGAGGACCATTTTTTTCGTGTGGTTCATTGTCGCCCAAAGAGTCCACCCAATACTGGACCCAACACGGAAGCGGCCAACGGTGCTAAGATGGCCCCGAGAAAGCCGCCTTTCTGTAACACCTTTTTCTTTTGTGTTTGAGAGACTCGCTTCTGGACTAGGGTTCGGAGACCTGTCTTATGCTTGGCCAACTTGGTCTTCTGAGCCGGAGTCAGTGGAACGTTGCCTTTTAACAGGTTGTACCCGATCTCGCACAGACAGCGTACAAGGTCAGGGTCCGCACCGCGTACAATGGTTCGGACCAACTCGGGTGGGGCCGTCTTCAATACACGGAGCGTCGGAGCGTGCTTCCGTACTCGCTCAGACATCATGTCCAACAAATGCTAGAACTCACAACTCTGCTCTTTTTATCTACCTCAGAGAACAGAGACAAAGTCACCCATGCTGTGGTAGTAATTCTTTTTATTATCCCCATCATCAAACACACACTCCAGCTGGGGGAGCCACTGTGGGTGTGTTTACATTATTTCTGCATGTACACGTGGTGGGCCTCTCCGGGAAAGATGCCTGTCCGTAGTCGGGGGTGGCTTGCTTGAGGTCGAAGAGCATATACCCGTGCTGAGGGGTTGTCGCATCTTTGAAGGCTTCCAACGCAAACGGTGTGCGGCCGGGATACATCAGTTGAGTGGTATCTCTCGGGTTTTTGAAGACCACCAGGTAGTGGGCATTTAAGCTGATGTTCCTATGTTCTTTGTTTTTACTGAACAGATTCTGCACGTGGAATGTAGATGATGCGGAGTCGTCGATGTTGGCTGCCTTTGGTAAAGAGTTGGGTGACCCGCGCATCCGCCATGTGATCATATAGAACCACCAAGGTGTCGGGTTCCAAATCGGCCAGGTTGGGTAGGCCGTCCACGAACGTGATGTGGGGCATTGCTGCATACGCTGCCTGCCATTCTCCACACGACTCGGGCAATGGGTGGGGTGATCATGCGGTCGGCGTGTTGAAGGAGCTTTCTGAGGAAGTGCGTTTTGCCGGAGCCCGTCGGTCCTGCGATGACGCAAGTGAAGGGATGCTGCCACCGAGGGTCCATGGTTCGAGCTGTATGCGCTGTCGTTGTAACCCGCTCTTGTAAATTTGGTACGAGTGAACTGGAGTGGTGGTGGTGGGTACAACGTCCGTCGTGGTTGTCTGTTCACTGTGAGTGATGATGGTGGTGGGTATAACGTCGGTCGTCGTTGTCTGTTCACTGTGAGGGATGAAATCCGGTGGGTTTTCAGACGTAGTGGGTGTACTTGGTGTAGGTGTTGACTGTATACTCGCTGTGGAGCTCGATGTGGCTTGTACACGGGGTTTGGTGGTGGTGATGACTGGGCTCGTTTCGATCACGGAGGTGACTGGTGCTATCTGTAGACTGGTTTCACTGCCACTCACAGCTGGAGTTCTAAGTTGGTTAAGTAGCGTGCTGACATAGGCTACGTCGTAAAACACACCTCCGTACAACACACTCAGCAGGGTTAGCAATATCACCACAAAGCCCACTTGCGCTTTGCCCGTTTTGGGAGACGCTGTGTTCAGAGGCAGCTGCTGCTTGTCCAAAGCACCGTGGTCGAACGTGGAATGAAGGATGACGGTAGTGGTGTCTGGCTTTATAGTCGTTTCACCTGGTTGGCCGCCACCCAGGAATTGAAGGAACTGGGCCAGTCTTGCCATTTGACGAAATGAAACAGTTTACCACGCCGACGTTCTGTTTTCAAAATCTGCTCCACCGTGTAGTAGTGTTGCTGTGTTTTTACGACAGGCTGTAATTCCGTCTCGTAAAACGTCCCTAGCAACGGTTCCCCTTGAAGATCTTCCAGTTCATAGACTCGCTGCTGTCGGGGTAGGCGCCGTTTAATCAGGAAGTGCTCATCGCTCCAGTTGGGCAAGTAACTTTTCTCAAATTGACCTTTGACTTTACTGATCCGTACAGGGTCCCCGACCTTGTACACCTCCTTCGTCGTTCGCTGCGATTGTCTGGGGTACAAGACACGCCGGACTTGGGCTTCATTGCGTTGGGTCACGGTAATGGGGGCTCTCTCTATACTCCGGTGATAGGCTCGATTGTAACCACTCACAAGTTTCGGGAGAACATCGATTTACCGCCTTGTATTCTTATAGGTGAAATATTTATACATGCGGCCTTTGAATGTCCTGTTGAACCTTTCCACCACGGAAGCCTTGGTCTCGTTGTACGTATGGGAGAAAAACACCTTCTGGGCTTTCAGAAACTGTTGGAACGGTCTGTTGAGGAATTCCGTGCCTTCGTCGGTTTGCAAATACATGGGTTTGCGCCCGGTCTTGAAGATGTCCTTGAACGCCGCTATGAGATTCGCCCCCGTTTTCGTCCGGATGGGTACCACCCACGCCCACGATGACCCGGTTCCGTAGAAAATGGCGACGGGCAGCTCGATGTAAGGTATAGGTGTCTTGTTTTCTTAACCAATCTCGGACTTGAGCACGTTGTATCCCCTGTGGTTTGGCCGCTCGATAGAGAGCCGTCAATGCACTATAGGCCACCGGACTGTCGGGACTGTAGTATAAGTTATCCAACACCTTCTCCCAGCTCTTCATGGTGACAAATGATGATGGACCCTGGCTCTATCGTTTATTTATAACGGGTATATCTTGGGCCGGAGTTTCTTTCTGATTTTCTTCGTTGGCTTCTGCCAGCACATTGTCCATGGTAAATGACCAGTCCAACTCGTCTGATGACCGATCTTCCTCCGTAAGCACTTGATCCACATCTACCACGGCATCTTCCAATGCAGACCATAGATCAGGGTGAAGGGTAAAATGGACTGTACCCCCATCTAGCCGAGCCAATTGAGCAAAGAAGGAGGCGCGTCGGATGTACACATCGTGACACAAGTGGATGAGGTCGCCGTCCAGCCCTCTCGGGACAGACGAATGTGAGCCGGGCACGGTTGTGTTTGGTCCGCATCACAGATGTCTCCCACCTCCTCAATGATATCGACCTTATCCGCATAAACGTGCAGGAAGACCTCGGGGGTCAAGCTGAGATACGCCCGTATTATATGCTCCGTCATGGTCAGTACGTGAATGGTGCAAGATTTGACTGTCTCTCGTATTTATAGGGACAACCCCGTGAGATCAAAGGATCGGGTGGTCATGTCACTGGGTGACTGAGTCTAGCCGGATAATCAATGGCATCATCGTCTGCCTCCGCTTCATTGCTAGACATTTGTTCATTGGGTTCTGCCGCCGCTTCACTCAGGGCACGAGCCCACTCCAACTGAACAGCTGACCGCTCGTCCGGTGTAAATAGCTGGTCCACAATAGGCACCACTTTCTCGAAGGCTGTCCACAAATCGGGGTCTAGGGTGAAGCCTCGCGTAGGGTCTTGGTAACGGCCCAGGCGTGGGAAGAAGGGTCCACGGTGTACGTAGATGGCATTGTCTATGTGAATGAACTTTCCGTCGAGCTCACCGCTCAACACCCGTTTAAATTTGGTCCAGTCGTCACGGTGTAGCGTAACCGTATTAGATACGGTCTCAGCGGGCGACCAGCAAACATCTCCACGGTCTTCCACGAGGGTGACTTTATCTTCATAGACGTGTAACCCCACCCGGGGTGTAAGGGGAAGGATGGCTCGTAGGACTGGTGACATACTTGACCCAATGACGAACGGTGAATGACACACACTCTGACTGACCCTCGTATATATCGGTTGCACATACGCGCATCTGTGGAGGCTCTGAAGAGCCGTTCTTTTTCTGTCGCTGTCATTGCCACAGCGTCAGGGTCAATAGGGCAAAGACCAATACTAGGCCAACGAGCCATCGCTGGTTCCGGCGTGAGCGCTCGTGATCCATAATCCGGGCATCACGGATGGCTGTCATAGTCCAGTAGTGGTGGGTGATAGCACACCTCTCCATCGTGTGCACTCTGTCGAGGATCGCTTCTGTGAACTCTTTCAGGATCTGGCGTCGCCCCTCGTTGTCGTCGCCATCTGCAAACATGGACCGAACCACTGCTCGGTAACCCGTGAGTGAATTAACCACGGTGTCATGCTGTAAAATGCGAGTCGCATAGGGCTGGATTTCCGTCATGGCTCTGCAACCGTAGAAATGAAGGTGTGGGATCCAGAGGGACGTGTTTTATTGACCATGTCACACATGCGCGCCTACACGTAGCTCTACGGGTGTAGTCCGTGATACGTACTATTCTGCTGGGTTAGTGCAAAAAGAGAGCAACAACAACAAAGATTATAGCGCCGGAGGTGCTCCTGGATCCCCTGGAAAATCTTCTCCACGTTTCATGGTATAGCTCCGGTGAGGCAGGCTCAGGCTGGTGAGGCTCAGGCAAGTAGCTCCTCTCGAGAGATAGGCTCAGGCTGGTCAGGCAGGCTCAGACTGGTCAGGTCAAGCAGGCCAATGAATGCAGCAATGCCCTAAAAATTCCCACTTTTATACACCTACATAGAAGTACCCGGATGTAGGCGCGGGCGTAGGCGAAAGCATCCTAGTACCCGGATGTAGGCGCAGACGTGAGCGAAATTCTAGTACCCGTCCATTGGTTCTTTTATCGATCGCTCATTGTCTCTTTTTCTCGACCGCTGATTGGTGCAAATGGAACTGCTCATCCTTCCCAGGTTAATTTACAATCCCCCTTTTGAGTTCAAGCTCTGTATATCGATGCCGCAACATTGTTGCCGAACCTTGCCGAAAGGGAGACCTTTGACCTTTTGACCTGGATGTGACCTTTGACCCGACATTCATCCGCGCACTTCCGGTGATGCCGCGCACTTCCGGATAACCCGCGCGCACGCGCGCTGCGGCCGGGGCGGGCCGGGCCGGGCTGGGAAAAAACTCCACAGACAGGTCAGTACATGCATTCCTATCATGTTCCCAGGTCACATCCCATTCACACAGACCCTCATGCATACCCGGATGCAGGCGCAGACGTCAGCGAAATTCTGGCGAGAAAACCCCCACAGACAGGTCAGTACATGTCCTATCATGTTCCAAGGTCACGCCCCATTTACCCAAACCGGAAGTGACGTCATACCCCTAATTTTACATGCACCCATCCATGACTGGATGCCCCTTCACGAATGCTTCACTTTGATACCTCACTCGACTCCATCGGACCATTAGTGGCCCACCTAGACCGCAAAAACCTCTATTTCCACACCCGTTTCCCACAATTCCCTGTCTGCGCAATTCCCTGTCTGCGCGGAATGTGGACAACGGCCCAGACACTACTCCAGGCGGTTGCTCCCTCACATATGCTTCACATGGATACCTCACTCGACTCCATCGGCCCATTAGTGGCTCGCCTAGGCCCCAGAACGTCTATTTCCATACACTTTCTCTACTGCGCATGCGCAGAATGACGTCAGTTCCACGTCACACCCAGCCCGTTGGATACTCCCTCACGTATGCTTTACATTGATACCTCACTCGATCCAATCGGCCCAATAGTGGCCCACCTAAACCCCAACACGTCTATTTCTATACTACGGCCAGACTGCGCATGCGCAGACTATTGACAACGAACGACACACTAGCCCAGGCGGATGCTCCCTCACGACAGCTTCAAAATAAGACCTCATACGACACCATAGGATCATTAGGGGCTCACCTAAACCCTAAAACGTCTATTTCCACACCCTTTTCACAGAATTCCCTGTCTGCGCATGCGCAGAATGTTGACAACGGCCGAGACACTAGTCCAATCGGATGCTCCCTCACATATGTTTCACATTTATACCTCACTCAACTCCATCGGCTCATTAGTGGCTCACCTAGATCCCAAAACGTCTATTTTCATACACTTTGTCTATTGCGCATGCGCAGAATGACGATATTCCGACCCCACATCCACCCAGTGGGATGCCCCCTCACATAGGCTTCACATGGATACCTCACTCGACCCCATCGGTCCATTAGTGGCCCACCTAGACCCCAAAACGGCTATTTCCATACCCTTTGTCTACCGCGCATGCGCAGAATGACGATATTTCAACCCCACACCCAGCCCGTTGGATGCGCCTTCACGAATGCTTCACATTGATACCTCATACGACTCCATCGACCCACTAGTGGCCCACCTAGACCCCAAAACGTCTATTTCCGTACACTTTGTCTATATATTTAATATGCATTCCTAGTATCCGTCCTCTGCATATTCATGTCACTGTTTTATTGTTTCTCTTGTTGTATTTCTCTCAACATTTTGTACTCTGCCTTTGACTGGTGTCTGTACAATAAAATCTTGAATCTTGAATCTTGAATCTTGCATGGCAGAACTGTACAACCCAGAACAAGTCTGGACATGCCTTGATCTCGGGGAGCCAGGTGTTCGGCACGTGAGCTCACTCACGCAGACACATATGCACCAGACCAGGTGTTCACGATGCCGCAACATTGTAGCGAACGTCCAACAATGTTGCAATTCGGGGAGCCAGGTGTTCGGCACGTGACAACCCCCAGCCCAAGCAGACGTCAGCGAAATTCTGGCGGGAAAACCCCCACAGACAGGTCAGTACATCTCCTATCATGTTCAAAAATGACCATCCCCATACCCCATACAGGCCTGTATATTGTATAATACAGACCCCTATTGTAGGGGTAATCGAAAAGACACGGACCTGACCGAAGAGACACGGACCTCACCGAAAAGACACGGAGGTCACCGAAGAGACACGAAGGTGAACGACATTGTGGAAAAACCCCACAGACAGGTCAGTACATGGCCTATCATGTTCTGAAGATGGCGGACAGACAGGTCAGTACATGTCCTATCATGTTCACAGGTCACGTCCCATTCACCCAGACCGGAAGTGACGTCATACCTACAAGTGCGCCCCCTGGCGAAAAAGAGGAACCAAGAGTTACCTTCCTGGAAAAGTTGACCTTAAATACGCTTATACTACTACTGACGAGCTATAACAAACTGTTGTTTCCTGTGATAGCCAGTCTTGGAAGAGAAAATATGAAATTGATATCGATGAAGTAACATCCAAAATTCCTTTCAAATGCTGTAAGGAAGTGAGGCCATGGGTATATTGCAGTGAAAACATTGCACAAATTATACCCGACTGGTATTTTGTTGCACAACTGGACAAACACAATCCCCCTGCACTACTCAAACGATTCGACGAGCTATAACAAACTGTTGTTTCCTGTGATAGCCAGTTTTGGAAGAGAAAATATGAAATTGATATCGATGAAGTAACATCCAAAATTCCTTTCAAATGCTGTAAGGAAGTGAGGCCATGGGTATTGCAGTGGAAACATTGCACAAATTATACCCAACTGGTATTTTGTTGCACAACTGGACAAACAAAGGACCAACAAATATACTGTTTGTAATAATGTGAATTTTATTGGACATTTGTTTGTACATTGTAAAAATAAATATAGAATTACTATAATATTAAGTTGTTATTTGAATACGAAATGGGTTTGAAAAATAATTGTTTTCTCTAATTTATATAACCGAATAGTATATTGTAATTGTGTATGATTTATACAGAACGTCTATATATATATATAGAAACATAATTTACCATTAGTAAGCGAAAGTAGGTTTTAGCTAAGTCAAATACATTGTTTCGAGAAGGTATTAAAATTGTTAGGTGTTGCTACAATGTAGCGAAATGGAATATAGAGGTACATTGAGAAAAACAAGTGTACAAGCCACGCCCTTATTACTAAATTAAAGAACATAACCTAATTTTTAAACCAATAGCATCGCTAGTATGCTTGAATTTAGCGCATCATTTATTTATTTTTTAAGCGAGAGCACGTTCACGCGGCTATACACTGATTGAAGTTGTCCATGAAATAGTAACCGAGATAGACCGGACAAGCCTATATTGATGTTGACGATAAAGGGCCATAAGGGAAATTACTGAAACGGGCAAAGAACCTGAACGTGGATATATTCAAGGTGCTAATCATCCTTTATGTAAGTTTCGCCTATTAATGAAAGCGGTACAGTCCGGACCGCAATAAACTATAGCATACATTGATGTCATTAATAAAGGATCATAACTCTGTGGAAAATAACCGATAGGGTAAAAACTGTGCACATTTGCAAGGTACTAAGCATCAATTATATAGGTTTCGAAGTTGTCCATTGAATAGTAACTTGAATCTGGAGCAGACAAGCATATATTGATGTTGACGATAAGGGTTATAACTACGGAGATATCATCGAAACGGACAATCCTGACTGTGCAAATCTTTAAAGTAGAGCTACTGAGCATCTTTCATGTAAGTTGCGAAGGTTTCGATCAAATAGTTATCGAGATATCCAAGTTCGGACGGACGGAAGGACAGCTTGATGGATGAATGGACGGACAAAGTAATTCCTATGTCCCTCTATACAAGGGTGGATTGGGGAGATAAAACAGGCTCACACATCCAATCAATAATAATAGAGAACATATATTCCGAATTATTATACGGCGTCGGGTGGCGCTATCATTTTGTTTTGGATGGATTTCTAGTATTCGAGAGTTGTCGCATTTTCCTGACTATATGTAGACTGAAAAATAACCCCTCAAATGGAAGGAGAGTACAGTCAGCCAACAAGCACGTACCCGTATTAAATCAGTACTGCCTGAGTATTTCTAAAGTTTTAAACATTACAAAATTCACACACAAGAAATGATAATATGAATCCACACGTTGTTTCCATAAACTTACATGTATGCCTACTTGCCGTTAACAGCCTTGAGTTAAGGGCAGTGATGTAGGTCTTAGTTGCTCAGAGCCTAACACATTTATTTTAAATGAATTTTCAACAGATGACAACAACACTGTCACGAACGCAACAACTTTCCCATTTCGTATTCTTTCTGGGTATAGACGTTAAAGGATGTGTGTCTAAGTCTTTCAAATATCATTACGTTCAATCACCATTTGTCCTTATTTGGCACGCTGTAGCGTCTATGACAGGCAAAGTTGACCTGGTCTGGAGAATGCAACAACAACAACAACAACAACAGGAACACACCAACATCGGATGATATCTACCACCAGTTGGCAGACAAATTCAATGGAAATGTACAGGTAACAAATGTACAACATTCGCGAAAGGGGGTTAATGGGCATATTTCAAAACGCTACTGACGCATGCCTTTGAAAAATAAAATCATTCTCTGCCCTGAAGGCAAATAAAATGTTCAAGCCAACAACCTTTAAACGATATTCCACAAAATGATTCGGAAGCATTCACCTATTAATATTACTTGTAACTAATCCGGTTGTCCATGACAGATTGTTTGTATTTCCAACAGGTACCAAACACATTCACACATATACGCAATTATTATACAGTGACAGCTTTGAGATTGTTCAAATCCTGGCACATCATATGAAAACTTGGCCTCTGTTCGGGAATAATGTTCCATGCACGCAACATGAGTTCGTACATCTCTTTGGGACAGCCCTCTGGCGCTTCCATGCGATACCCCCTCTTCACATGCACCACGACATCGGCTAATGGCTGAAATATTACAAAGTTTGTCAGAGATTGGGTAATACTACTTTTAGTTCTAATTTTAAGCCACTTTGAACGTTTCTATGTTCCCTTCACTGCGAAAATTTTTGTGCTAAAATGCTGTAAACACAATTTTGTGCTAAAATGGCTTCAACACAAAATGTTTCGGGTTGAAATCAACATGGTTTTGTGTTAAACTTCATATATCAACACAAAATTGTGTCGAGTTCAATACAAATTAGTATTAATTCTAACACAATTTGTGTTATTTTCAACACAATTCTGGTGCTAAAATGGCTTCAACACAATTTTTTTCGCAGTGTTCTACCTACTTGTAATATGGTTTTCCTGCTCAAGCTTACGTGTAACCCTATGTTCATAATATGTCGAGTTAAATATTCGATGGTAATCTCATGAAAATTCAGCTTTCATCATTTGACTGTAATAGAGCTGAACAGCTTCATAAGCAGTAGTCAATATAGGCGTCAAATCCGACATTCAATATACAGCCTTTGTCCACAAAATTATTTCAGCGTAAAGCAGCAATTCCAATATGCATACAAAGAAAATGTCAAAACAGCACAAGGTAGTTTCCTGCAACAGAGAAGAGGTCAACATTTTTCAGCGATTACAGCAAGGCATCATTATGTTATTTACATAAATCCCTATCACTGACCAGTCGTTTTCTAAAATATATGGCTGAGTTCTGATATCATGATATTACCTCCCCGTAGTTATACATGGGAACCGACTTCATGTACAGGATTAAAAGGAGACAATTTGACAAAATATTAGGATACACAATGTCACATGGAGCTGTGAAGAAGCTTAGTGAGTGAAGAGTTTGTTTTACTTACTATACGACGATAAGGCACGAGACCAAATGAATAGATCTCCCACAACAGAATACCGAAGCTCCACATGTCGGATTTGTTTGTAAATTTCTGTGAAACAGAAAATATGAACACTTCATCACGATAGCTGTAATAGTTCATGTGCGATACGTTCCCTCTAAACGCTTTACAACGTCCTAATAGTGGATATCGGATAAAACAAATAGTAAAGTTTCTTCGTTACTTCTTTTCTGCAAAACATTATAATCTAACACAGGCTCTCCAATTTAACAAAGTAATCAACCTAATGGAATCTCATTTCATTTATAGAAAATGAAAATGAAATGGGGTAGATTAAACCTACTTATAAATTTCGAAAAATAAATTAGAAAAGCAGTTTGCTATCGGAGACAGATAAAGAGATAGCACAATGGAAGTAATCCATGAAGTCAGCGATGACAGTAAAGGTATACTTACGCTTTTTTCCAGGGCTTCTGGAGCGGTCCATTTAATTGGGAATTTCCCTCCGTCCTGCTTGACATTCTCGCGTAGAGCGAGACCAAAATCTGACACCTGACAGGAGATTCAGAAAGATTGCTGGTTTCACACTCATTACGACTTTGTATTGATGACCAGTATACGTAGTGGCTTGCATATTCTCATGTTAAATCAGAAAATTACACAATTTTGAGTGGGACTTTTTAATGTATAATATGGTTATACCTATACATTTGCTATATTACAAATCATTGTGTATTTCTTTGAATATAGGCAGTGCGAGAACGAACATATGCTTCCTGGGACGCTGCTTTGAGGGGAACATGGACAAGTCTAAGGACAGACTAGTGGTATCATAGGGAAGTCGCACAGAACTTCGGCATCAAGTTTTGTTCTTTTCTCAAAGAATAATGGCGAGATTCGCATGAGTGTTGATTGCCACCAGTTGAATCAGCATGCAGTTCAAGATTTGTACGCTGCCACGATTTGAAAAAAACTATTGGACTATTTTAGCAGGGACGGGTGGGGGGGGGGGGGTGAAATATGTTAATGTTCTGTTCTGTATACGAAGAGTGAGTAGAAATGAGCATAAAAGGCTGATTGCATCCATTAGGACTTGATGAATTAACTCGTATGCCTTTTGGATTCAGGAACTCTTTTGCTACATACCAGCATGTGGGTAAAGGATGTCAAACATGGCTCATTTATTACATTTTTGTCAGATACATGAACAGTTTAGTCGTGTCCTGATAGATTTTCGAACATTGTCATCACATACCTTAGCTACATTCCTCTCATCTACAAGGACGTTTCTTGCAGCCAGGTCTCTATGAACAAAATTCTTGGACTCCAAGTACGCCATTGCTGCACAGGTATCACTACAGTTAAAAACTAAACAACTGTATAATGCAATTTCAATAGCACTGGGCTACGAAATGATGTCGCTAATGGGATTGTCGGGTTTCCCACACACAGTGGGAGGGGACGTTTAATTACCCTCTATCTCCACACCTCAATTTATGCAGTAAAACACAGGACGTTAATTTCTATGGAGGATCCAACAACTTCCGATAAGTTAAAATCTGGAATAACCACAGAGCCTATATCATGATGAAATGGTAATTTTATCCTGTATCATGGATTCCAGTAACGTTTATTTCGGACTGCAATATAATTTTATAAATGCGAAATATTCATTAGTTAGGGTAACATACTGTTGACTAACCTGGCGAATTCTATCTGTTGTACATGGGTAATAACGCTTCTACCTCTGGATCTGAGATAATCGACAAGGTTACCTAGTTTCATGAACTCTGTCACTATACGAACACTCTCGCTGACCACCACGCCTATCAGCTGAACTAAGTTTGGATGCTGCAGCGACCTGAAAGCGACACAAGTTACAAATATGATATCATGAGAGTTCCTGTATTCTCGCACATGTTCAACTTCGCACATGTTCAAGCAGAGCGAGAATAAGAATTTATATCCTAACCCATTAGACATGATTCAGAAAGGGAACAATGCGGTTATATCCACAGGAAATAAGTTAAATTACATATCTCTACATTCTCATCATGTGAGTTACATTTGACAGGCGGTGGTGTGGGATACTGTCCATGGATTTTCTAAAATCAAATCAACAGTAACGATTTATGTTACAGCTCGATTTCTTTTAATACTTACGTCATCACAGAGGCCTCCTTGAGGAAAGCCTGAAGAGCTGTTGCACTCGTCTCCTTTATTATCTTAACAGCCACATCTTTGTTTCTATATACGCCTTTATGTACAGCTGACAGGAATAAACAAAAAACAGTCAGTGTTTGAAATAGAACATACCCAGCCCTATTATTGGGTTCAACAACAACGACAACAACAGCAATTACAAACACAACAGCGTCCAGCATCATTACATGTACTATACACGAACATATAAAAGTGCCGGAAACTGATTGGACTGCTTATAATGCCAGTTTCATGTACCCGTTAGAAATTATATATACTTAGAAAAATGTTGGACATTCACCATGTTATATACCATATGTATATTCCACCGCCTCGAAATTAAACCACACTGTAATTACTCACAGCCAAAATCTCCATGTCCAATGCATTCACCTATACTTAGTTCGTCCAATCGAATGACCCAACCACTCTTTTGAAAATCCCGAATATCCACAGACACATCCTGTGCTCCCTTCTTAGGTAGAGCTGTAACTAATTTGGTGCATAAACCATCGGCATCAAACTGATAATGCTGGAATTAACAAAAAAAATATTAAACGATGAACACAGATGTTACCGGAAGTAGAGTTTGCATGTATTTGAAAACAGTTGCTTGGTTGTTGCCATATCTGGTTATTTTTGAACCGATAACTCTGTTGTTAGTGCAAATGTATATAAGCAATCCTAATTCACTCTCAGAATACCGACACATCATGTGAACCGAAGATTTGACATGTTATAACAAATGCCAATTTTTTAAAATTTCATTTGAAATGTTACTGAAACATTAAATTTAATATTATTATTCCTACACAAATCTGCTGACAGATGTAGCTACGCCTACGGTGGTGTGGACGATAATCCAGACCGAGAGGTGAGAATAGAAAACTTGCCCGACCCATACTTTGACAATTCGGAAAATATTCGAGTTGGTGATATGGGAAATATGAATTTAATATTCGTTTATTATGAATGGCCTGACCATATATGTTATATTCTCCCATTAGTCCACTAACCTGCACTAATGCCATTAGATCAGCAAAGTATCCTTCATCGTCGATAGTAAGTTGATTATTTACACACCTGATGCGATAGTGCTCAACTTCACCGGCACAAGTAACACAGAGTGTGTAGTCACCCGGATAATGCAAGCTTTCTCGCACCAAAAATAGACCATTATCGCGCGGGTTGAGGAGAACTTCGGCCTTATCTCTTGCAAGTTTGCCATGGAACCATCTGTGAAAAGGCAAAGGAATCCCCAATATTTACTGTATTGTGTTTACTAATTCTTGTAACATTCGCTGTTATATTTGAAGCGAATAATATTTTATGCCACAATATTAAATTTACCCATAATGATCTGCTTCCTAAAATAGATAGATATATTTAAAAGAACCCAATTGTGACATATAAAGTAATGAAATGTAGCCTCTAATTCTTATTCCTTCTCGAACCAAAGCGAGAATTGACCTGATGGCAGAAACCACTAAACTCAGGTAATTACTAAACGCAACATAAAATGTATGGCTACCAGATCAATATATGCAGTGGTGGCTCACCCCCACCCCTCTTCCCCTGGGTGGAGAGAGAGGGAGACCCCCACCCCTCTTCCCCTGGGTGGAGAGAGAGGGAGACAGAGAATTAAGGTTTAATTTCGCGTTCAGCAATATTTCCGCTATATAGCGACGACCAAACAAAATTCTAAGTATTCTAACGCAAAAACAAGTCAACAACCCAGCAATCCAGAAGCAATCACCCCAGCACACCAAAATACCATCTTCGCATAACCAAGCCGAACACTACACGTTGTAGGTGTAGTATTTAACTTACAATGTGAAGATGCAAAATACATGCACATACCTTAAAACTTACGCAAAAACCGATTTCTTTCAAATAACATACAATACGGTCTATGTTACCGGACTAAAAAGATCTTCTAAAGTACATGCTTGATAAAATGAATCTCTTACAATCTTAAAATCTATACAGTCGATCATAATATGTTTCCCTGTGAGATCTTGTGGCATGGAATACACCTTGGGGCTGGTTCCTTTTTTGTACTAAATGTTCGTGAGTTAATCTGGTATGGCTATTTCTACATCGCCTGATCATGGCTTGATCGAAACGTTTCTGGCTACTCAGATGAATATATCCTACTCATGAAGTTTGTCATTATCCACAGCATCCCATAAAGATTGAATCGGTATATGGGATTCCAACAAGATCAAGCTCTTTATCTAGGGCTGCCTTAACCATTTCATCAGCACCAGTATTTCCTTTGATACCAACGTGGCTATGCGTATTATTAGTTAAATGCCGTCATTTTCATCTGACGACGATACAGCTCACCAATCCCCAGTGTGCGAGTTGTCACAGCGACACAGCTCACCAATTACCAATATACGAGTTGTCAGAGCATTTCCATCATAGCTCTCTATATTTGTATCTAATACTGCTTATGCCGGTGCTAGGGTCCGTGTGGTCATGTCATCCAACTTGCCATATGAACAGGTACAATAAAATCATACCTGATACAACACCTATCCCGAATCGTTAGATTCTTGGCACGTGCTTTATAATAGGTTAACCAGAAGACTATACTGTGAAGTCATGTGGCTCTGTCAGTTTGTCGGCACCTCTTTCCACTTCCCTTATATGTGTTATAATTTTTACCTGTATATGGCGAAATTCTGCTGGTGAACGTTTCGTCCCCGAGGCCCGGCCCCTGTAAAGAACCTTTGGTCTTTGATATATGTTGGCATTGTGGAAAATTGATGCTGGGTCGACATCGGGCCTTACAGACTAGTCTTTTGTGTTAAATGCCGTCATTTTCATCTGACGACAATACAGCTCACCAATCCCTAGTGTACGAGTTGTCACAGCGACACAGCTCACCAATTATCAATATACGAGTTGCCAGAGCATTTCCATCATAGCTCTCTAGATTTGTATCTAATACCGCTTATGCCGGTGCTAGGGGCCGTGTGGTCATGTCATCCAAGTTGCCACATGAACAGGTACAATAAAAGCGTACCTGAGATGCAACACATATCACGAATAGTTAGATTCTTGGTATGTGCTTTAGAATAGGTTAACCAGAAGACTATACTGTGAAGTTATGTGGCTCTGTCAGTATGTCGGCACCTCTTCCCACTTCCCT
>JAVTVY010025291.1:0-11240 GCA_036873755.1 Hanleya hanleyi
ACGGGAGGTCACAAATACTTCAAGACCCATCAAAGCCTATCCCTTCAAGAATCACGTGAACTTCGATTACAACGCACACAACGACAAGGCAGAGCTTATCGTCACCGCCAACGCGAGTCCTACAGCAAACGCTGGGTTTCGATCTACAGACGTTCGCAAAACCACCGAACACCAAGGCGAGATCCCGATGGATATGAAGTCGGGTATGTACGGACTCTACGTCTACTCGGACGTGGTGGACAACCACATCGTGGGCGATATCAACACACCTCTGTTACGGGTGGTCCCCATTAAAAATAAGTATGGCGATCAAGTCACCCACAGTTTCACCCACATGCTCTACCTGCCTGTACGACAAACTCACATCAACACGATCAGGGTGGATATAAGAGATGACACGGGACGACCGGTGGCATTCGAACGCGGGAAAGTGGTGCTGACACTTCATTTTCGACAAGCACGTGCTCCCCACTTTGTATAATGAAGGTGCCTTACGAGTGCGATGCACGCAGCTATATGGACTATTATGCCCAACAGGCCGGGGTGGCTTTCCGGTTTTTAGTGGTGCACGCATGCAACGTGGACATGGACTGGGGAACATACTCGGGAGCATCGTCAAAACGTTCCTGCCCTTGGTGACGCGTGGGGTGAAAGCAATCGGCAAACAAGCGGTACGCAGTGGACTGCAAGTGGCCGGTGATGTATTGGGGGGGTACGGCACCCAAAGAAGCCTTGAAACGGCGGGCCAAAGAAGCGGGAGGCGTCTTGGTGGCCAAAGCACGACGCACCGTAGGGAATAAAAGAGCTGCCCCACCGAAACCACGCACCAGTCGACGACCGACCCAGCGACGACGCACATCGAAGAACATGTCCTTGATCCACGCCGAGTCCTGCCCCTCCACCAACAGTGAATTTGATTTGTGGACAGTGCCGCCCACACAGACCAGTGCCGAACAAGGATTATGGGTGGAGCATCTCCCGCTGTCCAGCATCAACGCAACAGGACCCATCGAGTTCACCATCAGTAATGCGGATACGACCTATGTGGATTTAGCCCATACCTACTTGTATGTGAATTACAAGCGTCTAGTCCGTCATTCATAATCCAGCCGTCGTCCATTAGAGAATATCCGCGTCCATAATCCAAAGACCTATTCCATTTTCCACATAACAGTATTAGCACCAAATTCAAAAAGACAATCATAGTATACATAAACATAGGCTTGTTTCCTGAAAGAGAGAAGCGGTCAACAGTTTTCAATGATGCCGGCAAGACATCATGATGTTCCAGAAATATCAAATCCGTATCGCTGATCAGTATTCTTAATCCATAATATTCGTTATAGAGTCGTCATCTAAAAATGATGTACCTCAGCCACGCTTTGATTGTGACTGTTCATATGAGATCGTCAGTGGAGATGGCACCAGAATCGTCGACCAAGCAACGGTGGGCCCGACGAATCTCTGGCTGCACTCGATGTTTCAACAGGTGGATATATTTCTCAGCGACAAACTCATCAGTGACTCGACCAACACGTACCCCTATCGAGCCTACATCGAAACGCTGTTGTCGCATGGGCGAGAGGCTAAAAAATCTCAACTGACAGCCGCTTTATTCTACCAGGACACAGCCGAGCACATGGGCGCAGAGAACGACAATACGGGATATAGCCAACGGAAGGCTTTGACCGCGAACGGCGTCTCGGTGGATATGATCGGTCGACTGCACGCAGACATGTTCATGCAAGACCGATACCTCTTGAACAAGGTTCCCATCAAAATCCGACTGATACGGGCTCCTCCGACCTTCGCCTTGATGGCCACTAACGTAGAGGCGCATGTAGCTGACTATAAGATTGTCATCGAAGACGCGGTCCTGTATGTCCGAAAAGTGAAACCGAATCCAGCCGTTCAATTGGGACACATGAAAGCCTTGGAAACAAACCAGCCCAGTACCCTATCCGACGTGTACAAACCAAAGTGTTCTCTGTGCCTGCTGGAAATATGAGCGCCAACAAAGAAAACCTGTTCCTGGGGGAACTACCCAAGCGATTGATCCTGGCCTGTGTGGAAAATACCAGTTTCAGTGGAGCCTACCCAGAAAATCCGTTTGACTTTAAACATTTCGGCATCAATTTTGTGGCCCTGCATGTGGATGGACAACAGGTGCCAGCCACGGCCTTAACCCCGAACTTTGGGCGCGCGAATTTCATTCGAGCCAATCAGAGCCTGTTTACAGCCACCGGTCAAATCAACCAGGACGAAGGGAATTTCATCAGTCGGGAGGCCTACGGGAACGGATACACGTTGTTCTGTTTCGATCTGACCCCACCTTAGAGAACGACCATCAGCTGGCCCTGGCCAAGCAAGGCAATTTACGGTTGGAAATCCACTTTCAACGAGCCCTCCGGAGCACCGTCAATGTGATCTGCTACGCCGAGTTTGACAACATCATTCAAGTGGACAAGGCGCGCAACGTGCTGTGTGACTTCTCCACCTAACATGGATACAGAGCAGATAACCACCGTGCTGGAGAATGACCCAGAGACACGTATGATGTTTCAAGGGGTGTTCGCCCGAGATGTGTTCCCATTAGACCGTGTGTATCCTGCTGCTTACGTTCTCAACACGGACCCGATGGATCGGCCCGGTGAACATTGGGTGGCCGTGTACTTGACAGAACAGCAGGGCGAATACTTTGACTCGTACGGCCTGCCACCCTTCCATCCCGATTTAACAGACTTCATGGATCAAGGCACAGAGACGTGGTGTTGGAACAGTCAAACGTTGCAAAGCCTGACCAGTAGCGTGTGCGGACAATATTGCTTGTTTTACCTGTACCATCGATGCCGGGGAAGACCCGTATCTACCATCGTACAGATGTTTGACGAGTACCCCAAGGCCGAGGACCGAGATGTACTCGTCTATGACTGGGCCGCCCATCATTTCAATGTACAAGTCCCGTTCTGGGCTTGAATTCTTTCAATGTACATACGCCCGCTGTTCTGGGTTTAAGTTTAAAAGCCCTCTGTTCTGGGCTTCAGTTCTTTCAATGTACAAGCCCCTTGTTCTGGGCTTGAGTTTTCACGTGGTTGTTCTCACGTTGTTGTTGTTGTTACTGAATAAAAAACAAAATGAGATCTCACCAAAAAAAAACCCCCTGTCTTGTGTGTTTTATTCATAATGCATCAATGCCCAATGTGGAGATTCAGTGAAACTGAAATCAGTGGTGTAGGATGGGGCCAAAATGTAACCCATCAAGGTTAGAATGCAAGAGCACTATAGTAAAAATAGAGAGCCAATGAAATCAGCCCACAGACCAAGTACGTGTTTTTGGTCTAGGTTTGGAGCGGGCATTTCATTGAGGTGCGTGTATACGGTGAGTGAAGAGACTCGTCCAACACGTATAGATTAAGTTGATGACTACAAGTTCTATGTTGTCGATTTAACCTCTCCCTACATTGACGCGCGCGCGCGCGCTGCGGCCGGAGAACCCGCGTTCGCGCGCGCGCTCGCGCTGGGGGGGGGGCCGCGCCGGTGAAAAAGTCCCGGAGGTTGAACATTGGAACTCTTCTGGGTTTGGAGGATGAACATACGGACGTGTAAGGGGAAAAATTGGAACTCTTCTATGTTTGGAGGTAGTTTTTAGTGAAAACCCGGAAGTGACGTAACAACCCACGTGACCTGCGTATATACTCCTGTAAAATAGAGCCGATTTTATTTCTTTGGAGGGGCAAGGTCAATAGGACTTGCGCTTTTTATACTACTAAAATGTGAAGTAGATTACATCTTACATAGGCCTTAAGGCCGTGATATGCATATGAAGTATTCTGGGGCATGGTCAGTACTTCCCAATTTCCCCTTTGTCCACTACTCGCCGATTTTTTTGATTTTTTTTATTATTATTTATTTATTTATTTATTTATTTATTTATTTCCTCGAGAGCTTTAAAATAAGACCTCACTCTACCGCGCGGGTATTCGAAGCTCGAAGTCAGAAAATTGCCAAACTTCAAAAATTCAGATCTCATCAACCAGAACGTCTTATGTGCTCACAGTTATGGACAATATCGTAAAATATGTATACTTGCTAACCTTAGTTGGATTCGTCATGAAATCATTTCATCAATTCCAGCGTTACGGAATTACAAGGTACCCATATTTTTTCTTCTTCTGAACCCCTGTTATTACTCGTCCATGGGAAAATCTGTTTTGGAATATCATTTTTCTAATTCTATTACTAAGAACTGTAGGATGAGAAAAAAAAAGGGAAATACAATTGTTTTCTACCTGGTCACGTGACATTCGAAAACCGCGTTACGGAATTACAGTGAATTAACCTCCTTATGAAGACGTGTAGGTTACATATATATTCCATCAAAACTGGAACGTTTCTCATTTAATTCCTGATTTTATTCGAATCTTGAGCGCCTGGACTACATTATATCTGATTTCCATCAAGTAAAGTTTCAAATTGATAAATGTGGTTAAGCAAACCTGCGTTACGGAATTACATTTTGGTCCATCTTTTAAGAAGTTGCGATTTTTCCTATTTTACAAGTTTCGATTTTATTCGGTCTAAAAAATTCTGAGGACAGACCGAAGCACATGAATTCTGTTGTTATGTCCCCGGGAAGGCACGTGTATTCGATTAAATGTGAAAGAGCGATAATGACTGGTCAACAACATGGACAAAATTGTCCAGGAAGGACATAACCGAAATTTTGAATTTTGTTACGGAATTACATTTTGGTTGAATATTTCGTGGAATTGATGATTTAGGAATAAGTAATTCGGGCACTTTTTGTGACATAGCAAAACGAAGATGACAGCCGTTTCCCTTTTCGCTGCGATGGTTTACACGAAAAACCGGCTCAGTTATAAAAATCCATATCTCCGTAAATATGAAATGTCCAAACTTTTTACGTCAAGACAATATTCTCTTATATGTGTACTTCCTATTTCCCGCAGGAATTTATGCAATATAAATTCTTTCCGCAATAAACTTACAATTTACTGGTAATGGTAACGAAATTCTCCGTCTCAATTTGAGCTGGATATGAAAACGCACTGAGTCACACGTGCACTCGCAACAATTCGCAACAGTGTAATGAAATGTGTTCATTTTTTAGGCGCCCATTTTCTACGACCTATACAGCCAACGTGGTTTATTAATATGCACACACATATCTTTTTCTTATAGTTCATTGGCTGAACACCCTCTGTTTTACCACACCCACCCCACGTGGGTGTATGGGCGGGAGAAATTCATCTACCGTCACATCACCAGAAACAGAAAACCGCTGGGGTGTCGACACCATAACACCAGGCAGAGCCAGGAAACATGTGTGTGTGCCGTTGGCCGAAATCATTAGCTTGATAGTTTAGTGCGTTCATTTCATCCATGTAGTATACTGAAGACGGGATTTATACCGATGGAAATATCTGTGAATTTCGAAAAAATCCGTGACAAGCCAAGAAACAGAAAACCGCTGGGATGTCGACGCCAAACCAGGGAGCATGTGTGTGCCGCTGACCAAAATCATTAGCTTCATAGTTTAGTGCGTTCATTTCATCCATGTGGTATACTGAACACCGGATTTACCGATGGAAATATCTGTGAATTTAGAAAAAAATATATATGGAATGAGATTCGTGGTGATACCCATATTTTTTTAGGATACGAATGCATCGTGATGAAGGCTTCATGGTGTGTTATACCCACCTAGGAAAAAAACAGCCCCCAGATATGCATCAAACGCCCGGGAGTATGGAATATAGGTATACATCTGGACTAAACTCTTTTATCAGGTAAGCTAGACTTTAGTACTATACTTGCGTTGAAACCCATGCAGACAACCTATTCAAATTTCAATGCATTGGCAACATAGCGTCGCACGAAATATACGCGCCCCTGTTGACCAGGATTTTTTTATACTCCCACAACAACAGACAATTTGAAGACAATTTTCTAGCGGGGTGTTTTCTTGAACATAATTGCTGTAATATACTCTTCTTTTTGTGGACGCTAAATATAGGGGAGAAAATGGCAACATTGTGACCAAACCATAACAGTTGACAGCTGTAAAAATAGATACCGTGGCATAAAATGAGAGAGAGAGAGAGAGAGAGAGAACATTTCAATCTGCCAATTTTCGAGATGAAAATTTTTTCTTGACGAAATAGAAATGAACGCGAATCTATATTCTACAAAACATTTTTTCTTGACGAAATAGAAATGAACGCGAATCTATATTCTACAAAACATTTTTTCTTGACGAAATAGAAATGAACGCGAATCTATATTCTACAAAACACTAGAAAATATTAGCGTAGGTGAATTTTTTTAGACTCATTTTAGACTGTTTTGTGCTTTCATCGAAAGTGAAAACACATCTCGAAAAGTGTGTAGCAGTGTCGATATAAATCTTCAACCTAGATGTAAAAATAGATACCGTGGCATAAATTAGAGAGAGCATTTCAGTACACCTCAAAAAAATGAAACCTGGACGGGTATCCTTCATCTCGAGGGTCGCAAGTTCGATTCTTGCTTTCATTATGTGAGTATGTGTTGGACATGTGATCTTTAAATTTTATTATCATCAATACACCTAAACGGTATAGTTCAACCCCACCCCCTGCCCAACCGATGCCCCCTCCCCTAAGCTTCACTTTGATACCTCACTCGACCCCATCGGACCATTTTATCTAGGGACTACTTTTTCTCCGCGGAGGCGACCGCATCACCGCCAGACATGACCTCATCCCCGCGGAGGAATACACAGGCACCCAGCCAATGCTGATGCAATACAGAACATGTCAGTACATGCCTTGATCACGTGATCGCCAGATGACCTTGAGACCCCTTAAATTTTACCCGGGGGAACAAATATCAGCCGCCATCTTAAACCCACCACCCACCCATCCACCACCACAGCCGCCATCTTAAACCCACCACCCACCCATCCACCACCACAGCCGCCATCTTAAACCCACCACCCACCCATCCACCACCACAGCCGCCATCTTAAACCCACCACCCACCCATCCACCACCACAGCCGCCATCTTAAACCCACCACCCACCCATCCACCACCACAGCCGCCATCTTAAACCCACCACCCACCCATCCACCACCACAGCCGCCATCTTAAACCCACCACCCACCCATCCACCACCACAGCCGCCATCTTAAACCCACCACCCACCCATCCACCACCACAGCCGCCATCTTAAACCCACCACCCACCCATCCACCACCACAGCCGCCATCTTAAACCCACCACCCACCCATCCACCACCACACATGACCCCATGTGACACAATACTCGCTTCTGATTGGCTGGCGCGTGACGTCACAGAGGTCATATGCAAATTTCTGAGGTCAAAAGACCTTCAAATACGCTTTGTATACTACTCTCGTCAATAGGGTTGAAAGAAGCTTGGTGGTGCAGCTTCTAGATCCAGCTATGAATCTAGCTTTGTATGGTGATTTATGCATTTTGGGAATCCACTATAGTTTTGGTATGTCGTTATGATTGGTTGGAAGACAAATACCTCTTTCGACGCATACACGTGCGTACACGTATAAACATAAACACCCAATTGTTTTAAACTTAAACACGTTTAGGTTGAAAGGTGTTCTCAAACTGAACCTCGCTTTTAGCGATCTAAACATCCAAACATGTTATTTGCAGTGTAATGACCTTATAGATTGGTCTCTGTTGAACTAGTTGCACTGTGTGTAGCAGGGAAAAAATAATCTGAAAGTATATATATAAGAAACCAAAACTTTAACCAAAAAAATAGAACCGAATGCGATTCCATATACAAACGAACTGTTAAATTGCTCAATGCCACCATGCAGTTAGTGCCAAAAGCTTTGATAATTGGATGGTATGTTGTTATAGCAGTATTGAAGGCGGCGTCTGAGTGAACTTCGATGTCGATGTTACACCTTAATTATCTCTCTCTCTGTTCTGAACTTCGATGTGTATCAAAATATCTGCATCTGATGCTGGTGCTGTGTCCACATCTCGTGTGTTCTCATCAAATAGCGAGAGAGAATATATAATAATTTAATTCAATAATCACAATGCCTTTTAAAGCATTCTGGACCAGACATCCCTCTACGACGGTTGGTTCGATCACAGGCCCTCAAAACAAGAGGTTTTTTTTCGGTGGTTTTTGGGTGAAGTGTCAAACTATGGGGTCTCTATACCCCATGCTTTATATAAAAGTGTGTATTTTTGTAAAGCATGGGGTTATGTATAGAGACCCCATATTTCGACATTTCACCCTAATACCACCGCCCCTCCTCCCCCCCCCAAAAAAAATCTTGTTTTGCGGGCCTGTGGTTCGATGTTGATGAAAGGTAGACCTGAAACCATTAATATCTTACAGTGTTCGTAAATGGTGAAGCGATTGGCTGATTATTCCTTTGGGATACTTGAGAAAACACGAGAGTTACACAGCGCCAATGAAGCGATGCTATCTTGGTGAGCATATCATCGCGATTTATCCGGCATGGTTACCAGTTTGATTTTTTTTAAAATTTAATTCACATCACCATTACCATGCAGTTATAAGAACCCAACTTTGTGAAGCTGAATGGAAAATTGTTCACAGCCATGAAGATTGACACATACGTTCTGGAGTAAATTGCCTCCTACTCAAATTTTCGGTGGGTATTTCATGTATTTGTCACGCCACGCTGAGATGTAGGTCACCGTAATTACAAGCTTCCGACAGTATCAAATACATGAAAAACACACATCACATAACGACATATGGAAAAAATATACTGTCACGCTTGCCAGATTTTATGATACTATATCCTCTGGGCATAAACTAATCAGCCTGAATAATTTAGTTGCAGTGTATTATTTCTCTTTGAAATATCTGAAGCCGTGATGGTCAAATTACTTAAATCTTGAAGTAATAAATAAGTCTCGTATGAAGTCTCGTATCACAAACTGAATGCAACGGTAGGCGGGTTGTTTGGAACTGAGGATGGAGAACAACAAAATGGATTTTTGTCGCATATTTATGAATTATACGAGCATTATTTGTTTTCTTCAAGCGAGATTATTTGACAGCCCAAAACAATGTGAGACATGCTGGTAGGGATATCATGCTCGAAAATAGAACACAATTATGTCTTGACAGGGTATGATCAGGTGAACAAATTAGGGGATTACGTGTACGATTCATTAGAAATGTATCTGCAGACCAGTATTTCTCATTTTCCTCAATACAATATCCCACCATTTCCCCTTCACTGTGCCTAATCATACAGAGTATGACACATGCTCCCTCATACTATAGCCACTGACAATAAATATCTGTTCCCCTTGATATATTCCCATTCTGTCCTCTATTTCCCTTAATCGTCTATAACTTATACCTCGGTATTTTCACACATATTCATATTCCTACGAAGTAGGCTACAGATCGCAAATTGTCCGGTAATGAGTGAGTCCATCCGAATCCTTTCGTCGGCAAAATAAGCAGAACCGTTGACATTAGAATCTTGATTTTTGGCATGAACGTGCATTAGGGCATTGTTACCAGCAAGTTCTGATCTGAAATAATTCTGATTAAAATTAGATTTATAATTAACACTTCAATATATTGCTATATATATATGTAAGGTTTAGCCTGTAACATGTATCCTCTTTCACATCCAATCATTTCATCATTGCCAAGAAAACTGTGGTCTGTTTTGCTCCAGCGTTTTATCGCCAATGAGTATCAGTTACTGTCCGTCTAAAAATACCCTGTCATTGAAATAGTCCACTATGCCACATGGCCCTATTACAGAAGATGTAGAGACGCTATTTATTCGTCTTTACCGGCTATGCTCAGGAGAATCACATAGAATCATTATTATCTTGTGCATAGAAGGTGTAGGGTCTTGAGTTGAATTACCGTAAACTACATAAATGCTACCTTTCTACTATAGTACTATATATAAAAATGTGTTGTATTGTTGGGAAAATAATGTGATTCAAAAAGTTGTTTTGATCCTGGACAAGGGCACTGAAAACCATTAAAGAGATGTAAATGTATTTTCACACGTAAAGCTTGAAATCTACTAAACCTATATTATTCAATCTGTTTCCTTTAATTAAGAAATTGTAAAATTAAATCGGCGATCGTTATTTATTTTGGAATGAAGGCGCATTAAGAGACTGTTACCAATTTTTGATGAGACTATTTTTGATGAAAATTTCTGGTGATTTTTGATGAAAAGCACTGGCGATTCTGACTTGGGCGGTGCCCATCTTAATATGAGCAGGATTTCAACTGGGGGTGGGGATTTCCAAGAGTTCAGTTCGTGTTCGAGTCCTAATGCCTACTGTACTTCGTAGGTCCTGTGACGTTAGTCACACTGCTCATGTACATATACACCAGTTATTCAACCAGTATTTCCCTTCATTTTCCTACGAAGTAGGCTACAGATCGCAAATTGTCCGGTAATGAGTGAGTCCATCCGAATCCTTTCGTCGGCAAAATAAGGAGAACCGTTGACATTAGAACCTTGATTTTTGGCATGAACGTGCATTAGGGCATTGTTACGAGCAAGTTCTGAGCTGATCGAATTCTGATTTATAATTATTTTTTTTATTATTTATTGATGGCTCAGCGAGTGCACTGTCATGCCCATTGGGAACCCTTGGCTGTATGTTTCACTGTATATATAACACAGCACAAAACCTTGTGAGATATACCATCCGTAATTATTTTGACAGCTAGAGGTCACAGCAGTGTAGCTGGGTCACCCCCAATATGACTATAAACAGATCAGAATTAACAGTCTGAAAGGCTTGGAATTTCGAGAATGCAGTTAATAGTGCCATGGAGTAATAATTAAATTGTTCTTAGAGGTCAGAGCAGGGGAGACGAAATAAACAGATCTGTCTGGGAGTTTACACACATGTTCAGATTACTAGTAAGTGCTACATTATGGGAAACAAAATTAAACAGATATATGTTTTACAGTATTAAAAGGCTGTATTTAAGATGCTAAGTACCATCCTCAAATTCTACATTCATCAGATTGCCGGTACCCAAAATGTGTTCTCATATATCTAGATAACAATGTGATGTATAGATGCTATTTATTCGTCTTTGTACCGGTCATGCTCAGGAGAATGACATAGAAAGATTATTATCTTGTGCCGAGAAGGTGTTGGTCTGGAGTTGAATTACCGTAAACTACATACATGCTACCTTTCT